>ML379676.1:1271-16805 GCA_005239525.1 Nicotiana knightiana | reverse complement strand
ACAAGATTGAATAAACAAACCAATTAAGATAAAACAATAAGAATAATTCAAGCTTCAACTACAACGTTCATGTAACACCCAAGACTCTAGAACTAATAAACTATAAAACTAAAAGAAGAGAAGAGAAGAAAAACTAAGTAGAATCCTCTTTCAACGTGGTGTGTTCCTCCGTCAAAAGTCCTAAAACGAATTCCCCATCTATGTGATGTTTTTGGGTCTATTTATATGTTTAGGATGAACCCTAAACTTGTCAAAGACTTCTATTCCAACTTGGAAACATTTAAAACCCGTCAAAACTCGATTTCTGGCCGACTGGGGACCCTAGCGTTTAAGCCCAAACGCCTGGGTAAGGCCAGGCACCCCCTGGCGTTAGGGCTCTAACGCCTGGGTAAGGCCAGGCTTGGTCAGGCTTTTTGGCTCCGTTGCCCGGCAATCGCCCGGGTGTCCCCTTTCGCGTAGTTTTCGACGTATTTGCATCAGTTTGGCCCCGTTTCCATTTCCAATTCACCTACACATAAAATAAACCCCATTAGGCACATACGACGTGTATTTTATCATTAAATCCTATAAAATGCAAGGTATATAATGCTTAAAATCATGAATTCTAGCCACGCATCAGTATCCGAATGAATCTTTAACGCACGAAGCATATTGCGGTTAAATACTACGTTATGTGCTTTGTCTTGTCGACCTGAAAGTTGTCGTCCACCTGCAAAAAAGTTGTATTGTATCCAAAAGAATCTTGAACATGCAAAGCATAGCGCGGTTAACTTACTTTACGTGTGTTGTCTTGTTGACCAGAAAAGCTGCCCGCCTGCAAAAAAGTTGTACTGTATCCAAAAGAATCTTTAACACGCGAAGCCTAGAGCAGTTAAATACTACGTTATGTGTGTTGTCTTGTCGACCTGAAAAGCTGCCCGCCTGCATAAAAGTTGTATTGTATCCGAAAGAATCTTGAACATGTAAAGCATAGCGCGGTTAAATACTACGTTATGTGTGAGCATAGCACGGTTAAATACTATGTTATATGTGTTGTCTTTCCTATAATAACTGGCGCATTCTAGTTGTTTTCTGTGCTTAACCATAACAAATAGCAAAACTTTCCATAAAAGCAGGGTTTTTTTTTCGCTTTAACAAATGTCTAAACGCATTTATGTACCAATGTGCAATTGTGGTAAACGTTGTATGGTGAAGGACTATTGGGAGGATGGTCATGTTGAGCGCAGATACTGGATGCGTGTAAACAGGTTTGGAGGCAATAGCGAAAATTATTGCAATTTTGAGGTATGGCTTGATGAACCCTGTAAGCAGGAATTCTACAAATGATCTTTGCAGTATTATCATGATATGAACAAAAGGTACGAATATCATGAGATTGAAACGAAATGAGAAATTGTGGTGTTGACGGAGAAACTAAAAGAGGTGAAAGAAGAAAAAAATAGGTTGTTGGAGAAATTTGAGTGGTTGAAGCAGAGAATAACGGGAGATAGTGACTAAACAAACACATGTATGTGTTGAGTGTAGTATTTTATCTTTATTCTTTCTATGTCATGTATTTTCATTAGTTGTACTGAATTTAAATTATGTTAAGTTGCTATGTTTTTGTTTGTGTTGTAGTACTAAAATAACAAAGAACCGGGAAAATAAATACATAATGCGCATATAATGTAAACAATAAAAATTGTAGCTATTATTTACATAAAATACAAAAAAAAAAGAGAAAATCAATGTGTCCCACAACTTGTGTGCTTCAATGCAGTCGCTGGCCTGAGGCGCATCCCATATTGCCCGGCTACGCTATCAGGATCATCCTCATCATGTTGCCTCTTTATCGCAGGATGGGCTGCAGCATGATCATCAGTAGTGCTGGCAGGATCAGTGGAAGGGTCCATCGGTCCAGTAGTACCCTACAGAAGAATAAGTCAGCTCAGTATATGAAAATATATATTATAAATGTAAGTGTTAAGTCACAAAGATTTAAAGTGTCTTACCATGGTCTCGTCGAGCTCCTGAATATAATCATCTGTCGCAGCCAGGTCAGCATCGCACAAAGAGGCCTCCGTGACGGGTGAGGATGCAGCCTTAATAAGAAAATTATAAAATTATTTATGGCAAATCAGTGAGAAAAAAACAAATTTAAATTTAATAATAATACAAACATACATGTGACTGTGAAAGATCCCCAGCACCCCTTGATGATGAGCGATAACTCAGGCGGCGCTCATTATCCACATCTCGTGTTGTCCAATCCTCAGCAGCGGTCGATGGGCTTGGAAAGTACGAACCCAATCCTTTATGGTAATGCTCGTGTGTGATCAACATTGGATCTGACGGGGTCACTTGTGAAGTCCCTGAAGTGAGCTGCAGCTGAAGGCTGTATGATGGCATGCTGTTGTGATGCTCGTCTGGCTCATGGAGGTCACCTGGCAGATCATCTCCAACATTCTCAACAGGTGCCTCAACACCCCCTTGTTGGGGACCGCCTCTTCACCGCCCCACGACCCCATGGGATAGACCTACTTTGTGGCACACTCCCACCTCGTCGAGCACCCCTACCTCGTGGTACACCCCTACCTCGCTGCTACTACTTTGGCGCCACATAAGCAGGGTCGTGTCCAAAGCGCTGATCCTCTCGGGCTCGCTGCAGTGTCCGGGCAGCCAAATCTGTAACCTGCCGGCCATAATCATGCAAAGTGGTTGCTCGCTCGCCGGCATGCTATTGCATCTGCAGTCCCAACTGGTAAAATAGATGTAGGTAAATAGCCTGCACAATGTGTAAATTATAAATTATGGAACTCTAGATTACAATTATATAAGTAAGAATACCAAATAATATACTCGTGCCTCGTTCCACCGACGTATGGAACATACCGACCGCCAACTCGATGAATGGGATTCCCGACAAAAGGTCGGGTAATGCCGCGGTACTAGCGCATATAATCATGAAAAGTATCCGTCTGACGCGGTGAAGGGCGGGTGGAATCCCTCGTCGGTCCCAAGTATCGACCTGCGCTTCTAGCCATGCCGCATATGTGTCGTCCACCCTGGAACGATCATCCCACTGGTAATGTGTAGGCTGCCATGTGGGCGGTGTCGGTACAAGCTGCGGACGACCAAACTGGCAAAGTACCCGCTCCATGGCATGATGTTCCACAATATCAAGGCACATAAGCGGGAGGGAAGAGCTCCAAATAAGTCGGCCACCGAGCGATAATCGGGCAGGCTAGCTATCAACTCGTCGATGTATGGTATCCATATGAACTATTAAGTAACAATAGAAAACGTGATTATACACAACACATGTGAAGAAATGCCAAGTAAACTTAGGTATATATTTACCTGTGCTCCGTCCAGCAAATCTAATAAATCCCTGCAAAGGGGGAGATTATGTCGAGCCTCGTAATCTCGTACATATCCCCGCCAGAGAACCCACCTCCTAGCTAGAGGGAGAAAAAGGTGGTACATCCGAAGGTAATGGTTGTATAGATGGCTGCAATTGCAGGAATTGCTCTCAGGCCCAAACCTAACATACAAAGTTGACGTAAGATTTAAGACATATTTTTTACTAGGTATGTTATAATGAATAGAGTATTAGAATATGTTGTCACCTATAGCAGCGGCAAAAATCCACATACGTTATGTTGGGTGCCCATGCTCGCCGGCACATTTGCCTGTACAAGTAGGCGAGAACATCAACACCCCAGCTGTACTGGGGTAAATCATCTAGCCGCTCAAGATGATGAAGAAATCTCAAGATGGCTAGGTTCCTCGAAGTGTTCGGGAACAAGATCCCTCCAAACATAAGGAGTAGCAGCAACCTCGTGTACTGGTGAATATGAAGATCTGGTGTATCGCCAGTGATGTCAGGGTGCAATATCTCCAAATGCTATCGAATAGTCGTCAACTGTAGACGATTGGCCCCAGCCTGTGCTGTCTCATCCTATGGTCTGAAACCAGTGAGCTGCTGCAGCATGTCGAGGTACTGCCCACGTGTCATCTCTCTCATGGTCTGCGACAGAGCGGCAGGGTGTCCATCAACGGGCATCCCATATAAAACCTTCGCGTCCTACAGTGCGATGGTCGCCTCGCCAATGGGCAAGCGGAACATGTGCATCTCCGGTCTCCACCACTCTATCAGGGGCGTGACTAAGGACCAATTGAGCTGCAGCCGCCCGATCTCCAAAATCCTGTAAAAGCCCGTATCCTGCAGGCGTCTGACTACACGAGAATGGAGAACTTTGCCCTTCAGAAAGTCCTACATGTCTTCCACTCTCCTAGCGCGGGGAGTCTGGTCCAGTAACTCTCCCTCCCATTTGTGGGCGGACCTATGATCGCCATGTAACAACAGTAGCTCATCGCTGGAAGGTCTAGGATGCATAAGCAACGCCTCCATGTCGTCTACTGTAAATTAAGCAACATTAATTACATGATTGTTTGTAGATTAAATAATTAATTTTAATAATTATATAATATTTAATTATTAAATATTCATATATGGGTTCCATGCTCGATATTTGAGGCCCAGTAGCACCAAACTATCCTGAATTCTTGTATTGTTAGTATTATTATTTAACATGTTAGTTTTATAATTTTATATGTTTGTTTATAAAATTAAATAATTAATTTTTATAATTATAAAATATTTAATTATTAAGTATTCACATATGGGTTCCAGACTCGATATTTAAGGCCCAGTAGCAGCAAGCTATCTTGAATTCTTGTATGTGTTTGTTTTATTATTTTACATGCTAGTTTTATAATTTTATATGTTTGTTTGTAAATTAAATAATTAATTTTTATAATTATACAATATTTAAATATTAAGTATTCACATATGGGTTCCATGCTCGATATTTGAAATCCAGTAGCACCAAGCTATCCTGAATTATTGTATTGTAAGTATTATTATTTTACATGTTAGTTTTATAATTTTATATGTTTGTTTGTAAATTAAATAATTAATTTTTATAATTATACAATATTTAATTGGACATAGTAGTCACATTTGGGTTCCAGGCTCGATATTTGAGGCCTAGTAGTACCAAACTATCCTGAATTCTTGTATGTGTTAGTTTTATTATTTTACATTTTATGATTTTATATGATTGTTTGTAAATTAAATAATGAATTTTTATAATTATTAAATATTCACATATGGGTTCCGGGCTTGATATTTGAGGCCCAATGCACCAAGCTACCTTTAATTCCTGTATGTGTTAGTTTTATTATTCTAAATGTTAGTTTTATAATTTTATATGTTTGTTTATAAATTAAATAATTAATTTTTATAAATATACAAGATTTAATTGGGCAGAGTATGTGTTTGATCTATCAGTTATTTTGACATATTTTTGAGTATAAGAGATACTTAAAATACAGGGATATTACACTAAAAGGCTCTACATTTTACTACGCTAAAAAGGCACTATATTACTAGTCTTTAAGCAAATAAATAATCTAAACTAGATAAAAATAACAAATACATTTTATCACAAAACATTCACGAAAATACATATAATACAGTTAGAGTAATTTATGAACAAATAATAATGATTTCTCAATTTTTACATATTTTTTAGCACACTAATATCTTAGTCCGGATAAAAATAATATACCAGTTTAATCGCAAAAAAAAAAATACAAAACAACATGGAACACAGTCAAAAAAACTAATATGCATTATTTATAGGAGTTTCGACATAACTAAATCGGAATACCTCGATTTATGTTTTTCGAAAAGTTGAAGAATTAAAGATTTGAGTCTGAAACAAGCAACCCGTTACAAGAGAAGGCTTGGCTAGGATGTGGGACCAACACTCGTTACTTTTTGTGGGGACGAGTGAGGTCCACTCGTGTTTTTTATCTCATTAATGGGGGGCAGTCTGTTTTGAGCATGGGGATAAGGAAGGAGACGTCTAATTAGCTTCCTGTATAGCGCATTTAGTAAAGTCGTTTTTATAGTATAACGCTCTTTTAAAAGGCGTTATACCTTAATGTCCAAAACGGATGTTAAACTATAGCGCCCCTTAAGAACCACACTTTAGTTCTGGACTCCGGGAGGAGGTGTATTAAATTGGACAAAATCTTGATGAAAAGCAAAGAACGATTTCAACGATCAAAAATGGCTTCCAAGAGTCACCTGATCCCTATCCGTACGACAAGTACAAGAAACAAAAAAATAGTTACCACTAATATATATATACATACATATATATATATATATATATATATATATATATATATATATATATATATATATATATATGAATGTATACTAGTATCTATAAATGTGCGTAGCATGTTAATAATGACAAATGATGATTTAAATATTTATTTAAATGAAGGAACAATAAAATTTAATTAATGAGAAAATTTTTATATATAATACTACAACAATCATCTAAATGCCAAAAAATATTCTTAGTACATTAGCATAATACGTGTATTCAAAATGAAAGGATATCATCAGTGTCGGGCCGTGATGGCATCTAACGTTGAACCCGCTAGACAAGACAACATGTATAGCTAAACTAGCATAATAATCTCAACTTTCAGAAAAAGCTAAAACAATTAGAAATTTAATCAGCGGAATAAATACAGTTATAAGCTAAGTAAGGACAATCATAATACAACGACGCAAAATTTCCCAAAAACCTGGAGTCACAAACTCACGAACTGTCTAAGAGTGCTAAATACAAGTCCGAAAGGAAATACATGGCTACCTTTGAAACAAAAGGAAAAACAAGACAGAATCGAAGACAAAGGGATGGAAGAGGAGCCAAGGCCCACGAACGCCAGCGGGTATACCTTGAAGCCTCTATAATAAGCTGGAAGACACTCCCACTAATGATGTCCTCCGGGTCCGGCTGCGTAATCTGCACAACATAAAGAAGTGCAGGTGTAGCATCAGTACAACCGACCCCATGTGCTGAGTAAGTGCCTAGCCTAACCTCGGCGAAGTAGTGACAAGGCTTGAACCAGACTACCAAATAAACATGTGCAATTCAAATAAATAGATATACATATACACAAAGGATAAGAAACATAGGGAGGAAACAATGAATAAAGGAAGGGGGACATGCTGTGGGGAGATAACAGTTTCATATAAGTTAATCTCAATAAGGAAAAGAAATAACAAGCTAGCATATCAATAAGGATAAGAAATCACAAACTTGCACGGCATCACGCTTCGTGCTTTTACTCTCGTTCTCACTATGAAATGTAAAATGAAATCAATGTGAATCATGGCACGGCATCATCCTTCGTGATTTTACTCTCTTTCCTCACTGTATAATCAATAAATGTGGTACGGAATGGTACATCGTACTGCACGGCATCACCCTTCGTGCTTTACTCTCATTCTCACCAAGACAAGTGCACAGCATCACCCTTCGTGCTTTACTCTCATTCTTACCAAGACAAGTGCATGGCATCACCCTTCGTGCTTTAACACTCTTCCTCACCCAAACAAAAATTAAAAACAAGAGCAAGGAAGTGAACAGAATAGAAATAGGAATCCCGGCAAGGGAACAATAATTCAACAATTAAATCCCGGCAAGGGACAATATCAAAAGCAACAATGACCCAGCAAGGGTATATTTTAGTAATTCTTCCTCTTTCTTTCACTTTCATTTTCGTGATTTATTCTATCACTTTAGACAATGCTCCAAGGGATGTAGTATATCATATTTCCTCATTATTCAATTCACAAATTGAGCCAATGCTCCAAAGAATGTAATATCTCATATTTCCTCATTATTCAAATCATAAGTTGAGCCAATGCTCCAAGAATGTAATATCTCATATCTCTTCATTATTCAATTCACAATTTTAGCCAATGCTCCAACAGAGTTTACAGGATACAATTCCCTCCACATATTCTTCACAACACATAGAAATTATCAATTAAACATCGAAATTATCACAACACCAAAATATTCACAATATAAGGACTCACGGTCATGCTAGACGCCAATGCATAGATACTCGTCACCATGCCTATACATTGTACTCTACAATTAGCAAGTAGCAAACAAGACTCAACGCCTATTCCCTCAAGCTAAGGTTAGACCGAACACTTACCTCGGGTCCAAAGTATAGAAATCAACCCGAAACCACACGTTTTCCACGAGTATCCGACTCCAAATGTCCCAAATCTATTCAAATAAATTTCATATCGTAAATAACATCTCATGCACTGATTTTACTATCACATTCAAGGTTACGATGCGAAATTAGGTGAAATGACCAAAACACCCCCTAGGCCAGCGTCTCGGAGTCGGGTAAATTTTACATTTTCAGAACCCTCGTACTCTCACGAGTCTAGAAATATAAAAATCTCTCAAATCGGAGGTCAATCACCCACTCAAATCTCAAATTATGAAAAATCTAAGCTCTACCCAATTCACCAAATTTCAACAATGAAAATCTTTGATTTTTCGTTGAAAACATGTTAAATTATGTTAATAATTGAAAAGAAATGAGTAAAAACCACTTACAACTGATTTGGAAGAGTCTTGTTCTTTGGAAAATCGCCTAAGAGTGTTGAGTTTGAGAAAATATGAAATATGAAGTGAAAATCTCGATTTTGTACAGTGCAGGCTACTGGTTGGCATGGGAATTGCGAACAGGGGTTTGCAATTGCGAACAGGGGTTTGCAATTGCGAACCCTTCAGAAATTCCCAGCCTTCGCATTTGCGAACATATTGGTCGCATTTGCGATCAGGCCTGCCAGATTGACCTTCGCATTTGCGAACCTACTGTTCGCATTTGCGATCATGCCTTCTCAGGTTAACCTTCGCATTTGCGATGAGTAGCTCGCATTTGCGATCCTGGCTTCGCAAATGCGAAGCCTGCAGATCAGTCACACCAGCAGTGTCCAAGTTCAAAAATGCAATCTGTGGCCTATCTGAAACTCACCCGAGCCCTCGGGCTCCAAACCAAATATACACACTACCTCAAAAATATCCTATGAACTTATCCGTGCTATCAAATCACCAAAATAACATCATATACATCGAATTAAGCCTCAAAACCCATGATTTCTATCAAGTTTCATAAAACATCAAATTTTCCATTTTAAGTCTGAAACACATCAAACGACCTCCTATTTCAACCAAACTTTACAGGAAGTGCTTAAACCATATATAAGACCTGTACCGGGCACCATAACCAAAATACGGGCCTAATACCATCACTTTCTAATCAAATTTCATTTTCAATTTCCTTAAATATTTTCAAAAAAACAATTTAACTCAAAAATTTATTTCTCGAGCTTGGGGCCTCGGAATTCGATTCCGGGCATACGCCCAAGTCCCATATTTTCCTACGGACCCTCCGGGACCGTCAAATCACGGGTCCAGGTCTGTTTACCAAAAATGTTGACCAAAGTCAATTTTAATCAATTAATCATTATGAAATCAACTTTTCATCAAGTTTTCACATCAAAGCTTCCCGGATACACGCTCGGGCTACGCACGCATATCAAGGTGAGATTAACGGAGGCTTTCGGGGCCTCGAAACACAATTTTCTACTAAATTACACAAGATGACCTTTCGGGTCATTACAATCAGAACTTACATAAATGATCAATTTTAGTCATGTTAAGAGGATAATTATATATTGCATTTTAAAGATATCAATTTGATGGTATCTTGCCGAACACTTCTTTATATACAGTGATATTTTGTATATGTTTCATTATAATGCTTTGGTTACTCTGTCATAACTAGAACTATTGTTGTCGATATTGATGTTTGTCTTTGTGCTTTATTTATTATAACTACAAAACATAAACATACTGAAAATTATTTTCACTCAAATTTAAAAGGACATTCTTTAGTTTCAAATTTAAAAAATTTCCTGCTGAAAAAAGGATATTATTTTCACACTTGAATTTAAAAAATAATTTAATTGGATCCTCTTGCTAAATAATTAATTGAAAGATTTGATTATTTGGTTTTTAATATAAAATAATTTATTTTGTATTGGTTTAGATTCTTAATATTAGTTATCTCATGTTTGAATATTTAACCGTGATTATAATTTTATCCACCATAAATTAAATTTTTAAAGAGTAAAAGTATCGATAACATTCCACTTTTACATATTTATGTTTGTAAAATTATTAGTGGTAGTGTCTCTTACCAACATTTTTAATTTTTGATCACACATTTATATTCTTAAAAATTTTCTTAGTTGTTCTTTAATAAATGAGTATATTTTTCTATATTGCACGAAAAATTAATAATTAAAAATATTATTTCAGTAAAAGTTGTTCAAATATGATATAATAATATATTATCGCGGGAATCTTTTTTCTCAATTTTAACGCTTTATGCATTCCGTTTAGCACTACTTTTTTTGTATTGAATATTATAGGGTGGTAATGTATTATCAATATGGAGCGTTCTTATGAAATTTATTTTATTAAACCTTCCGACATATAGTTAATAAGAATCCAATAGACAAGATTGAATTAATTTTAAAATCTTATATATTAAAAAAAATTAACATAGAAGTTATTTTAATCCAAAAAAAAGTTATTACAGCTATGTCGTCACGGCTCCAAATTCTCACCGTAGAATGTCCTAGTATCTAAGACTAGGTAACCATAACAATATGCGAAAATATTAAATAAAATTTAGAATCTCAAAACTCCAACAATTTCATAAATAGAATCTATAAACACAATGCGTATAACTCTCCAAAGCCTGGTGAAATATAAGTCACGAGCTTTAAATCCTGTACATAACTATCTACAAGAGTACAAAAGAAATAAGGAAGAACAAAATATAAGGGGACTCTGAGGCCTGCGGATGCGGGTAGGTGTACCTTGAAATCTCCAATAACAAGCTCAATGTGCTAGTGCTGGGACTGCTAAGATGTACCCAGATCTCTACAAAAACATGTGAAAAAGTATAGTATGAGTACACCACAAAAGTACCCAGTAAGTGCCAAGCCTTATAAAAACCGAACACACATTCGATATCGAGTCAAACCATACAAGAATTATTCAAATCCAACCTAATTTCGCCTTTCAAAACTTAAAATTTAGCCTACGAAGTTTTATCACTTATCCCCAATTTTTCCAACACAAATCCCTAATTACATGATAAAAGCAATGATAGATTAGTGGAATTTAAAAAAAATCGAGTTAGGAACTCTTACCCCAACAATCCCTCTGAAAATCCTTTGAAATATCGCCTCAAACCTGTCAGGACCCTAAATCCCCTCTGTAAGATGTCGTGACGGCACCTAGTCTGTAAGACTAGGTAAGCCTAACAACACATGCAGGATAACTGAATAATAATTTAAGTCTCAAGAAATCAACAACTATATGAATAAAATCTGCAACTTAACATGTACATCTCCCAAAACCCGGTGTAAATACAGTCACAAGCTCTAGATACAGTATTGAACACTCCTATACATCATTGTCTGTAAAGATGTAATGAAATAAGAAAAGAACGGGATATAAGGGGACCCCGAGGCCCGCGGGCATGAGCAGGTGTACCTTGAAGTTTCCAATAAGCAAGCCACACAACGCCTTAACACCGAGGCTGATAGGATATACCCGGATTTGCACAAAATGTGTGCAGAAGTGTAGTATGAGTACACCGCAATGGTACCCAGTAAGTGCCAAGGCTAAATTCGGTAGAGTAGTAGCGAGGTCAGGTCAAGGACCTACTGAAGATAATAAGAAACAAGACAGAAGATATAATGATATAATAAAAATGACAAGGAAGTGAACAATAAAGAATATACGGTAAATAACAACACGAAATCAAGGAAAAACTAATACAACACGAAAGGAAAATATGAATTTTACATGTGAAGGAAACAAGAACCAAACAATACAACAAATAAAGAAGATAAACAGGGGCACTCTCGAGGTACTGCCTCGTCGTCCCAAATCATAAAAACAAATCACAGTGTTTCCTTGTATCACCGTGCGAGCCTTTATATTTGATTTTGAAAATCATTTTCCCGAAATAGCATCCCGCGTTTTAGCCGACCTTATCACACCACATGGCTTCTAATAGTTCACCTACTAGCCACACGTATCAAGCCCGCCTTATCTCATCGCATGGGTTTCAACATCTAGATCTTATACCACCGCATGATTTCGATAACTACAACGGCACGACAGAAACCTCGTGCGAACAATAACAACTGCATGACGGAAACCTCGTGCAATAATAATAACCGCATGACATAAACCGTGTGTAACAATAACAACAACGCAGAAACCCCGTGCAAATAACCAATTAATCACCTCAACGATAACACGAAAGCCAAAACACAACAACTAAATAAATGATATTTCACAACCTACAACATACCTCAAAAGAACAAGGGCCTTACAATTCAACACCAAACTCAACAATAAGATATTTCAAGGATACCAATTTCAAGTAAGGAATTCCACAGCTAAGTAATGAATACGGAAATCAAGAAAAGCAAGTAATATAACTAAACATGTGATACAAGTTGTAAATAAGAGATAAGACAAGTGGACATGTGAATTTAGGCTAAACATGATGACTAAAACATGATAAAGTTACTCAATTAAGGCATGAAAAGGAAACTACGTAGTTAAAATCGGAATTCCAACATTTAGCTCGTGTACGCACTCTTCACCTTGCATATACGCACTCTTCACCTGCAGCTTACACGATCGCATGACACAACCGGTGACCGCATAGAACAAAATGCCTCAACTTCCCCAATTAGCCTACACGATCGCGTACAAGGAAACAAGACACAGACACCAGAAAACTTCAGCACATCTCTAAGTCCAAAAATTCATTCGTCAACCATCTGAAATTCACCCGAGGCCCCCGAGACCTCAACCAAATATACCAACAAGTCCTAAAACACTATACGAACTTATTCGAGGCCTTAAATAAAATCCAACAACATCAAAAACATGAATCGCACCCCAATTCAAGCCTAATGAACTTATAAACTTTTAACTTCTACATTCGATGCCAAACCCTATCAAATCAAGTCTGATTGGCCTCAAACTTTGCACACAAGTCATAAATGACATTACGGGCCAACTCCAAATTTCTCCAATTAACACTAAAATGACCTACAGACCTCCAAATCAACATCCGAACATGCTCCTCAAACCAAAATACCCCATGGAGCTTTTGGGACCGTCAAAACTCCATTCCGAAGTCATATTCACACAAGTCAAACTACAGTCAACTCCTATGACTTAAACTTCTAATTACAGGACTATGTGTCCCATTCCACTCCGAAACTCTCCCCAACCCGACATGAAGTGCCTCGCAAGTCTCATAACCACAAATAAAATAGAGGGAACAATAATTGGAGGATCCTAGATAATACTCTCAAAACGACCAGTCGTGCCGTTACATCCTCCCCCTCTTAAAACAAATGTTCATCCTCGAACGAGTATAGAGACATATCTGAAATGGTGAAAAGATGAGGATAATGGCTACGCATATCATGCTCGATCTCCCAAGTCGTCTCCCAAGTCGCCTCCTCGACTGGATGACCCCTCCATTGGACCTTAACTGATACAATGTTCGTCGACCTTAACTTTCAAACCTGCCTGTCCAAAATAGCCTCTAGCTCCTCAACATAAGACAAATCATTGTCCAACTGGACTAAGCTGAAGTCTAACATATGAGACGAACTTCCATTATACTTCCGAAGCATAGAAATATGGAACACTAGATGAACTGCATCTAGACTAGGTGGTAGTGCAAGTCTGTAGGCCACCTCTCCAACCCTCTCAAGAATCTCAAAAGGTCAGATATACCTAGGTCTCAGCTTTCCCTTCTTCCCTAACCTCATAACGCCATTCATGGGAGAAACAGAGCAAGACTCTCTCACCAAACATGAATGAAACGTCGCGAACCTTCCAATTTGCATAAAACTTATGTCTGGATTGGGTTGTAACAAGCCGATCCTGAATCAATTTAACCTTTTCCAAAGCATCTTGAACCAAGTATGTACCTAATAGCCTAGCCTCACCTGGGTCTAACAAACCCACTAGAGACCGGCACCGTCTACCATACAAAGCCTCATACGGGGCCATCTGAATGCTCGACTCGTAACTGTTGGTGTAGGAAAAATCCACAAGAGGCAAGAACTGATCCTAAGAACCCCCAAACTCCATCACACACGCACGAATCATATCGTCCAAAATCTGAATAGTGCGCTCAGAATGTCCGTCCATCTGAGGGTGAAGTGTTGTACTCAACTCCGCCCGAGTACCTAATTGATATATGGCTCTCCAGAATTGTGACGTAAAATACATACCTCGGTCATAGATGATAGATACTGGCACGCCATGAATCCTGACAATCTCGCGAATATAAACTTGAGCCAGCTTCTCCGAAGAGTAAGTAGTCACCACTGCAATGAAATTAGCTGACTTGGTCAATCTATCCACAATCACCCAAATTGCATTGAACTTCCTCTGAGTCCGTGGGAGCCCAACAACAAAATCCAAAGTAATCCGCTCCCATTTCCACTCTAAATCTCTAGCTTCTGAAGCAGTCCACCTTGTCGTTGGTTGTTGGTCTGATTTCCCAAAGCACATGCAAGTGTACGTGGTCGACAAGTAATATAGGATTTTAAGTCCAGATATCGTACCCACAGAGACTTGTGTAAACTACTAGCTAAATCACTTTAATCGTTATTTAACCAAGCCGATATAAAATCAATGATGTACTATTTTATACTAAAATTCTATGAAATAACTAATTATCAAGTGACAAGAACTATTGTGATGTATTCAGTAGAGATAAATATTCCAGGGTTATGGTTTATTCACCACTCATATTGCATTCTAATCAAACTTTTCCTTTCATATAATTCACTCATGGTTGCTAATTAATCGATAAATATTCTCATAGCCTTCTTCCGAAGCACTCCTAACCTATTATCAATAGATTAATGCCTATATTTCTATGGAATTAGTCTATTAGAACGCACTAAGATTATGATGTTAAATTAAGCACGGTGACTAGGTATTCTCCTATCCTAACCACAAATCCGCTCCCCTGAAGGGTTAAGATCGCGCTCTCTTCAATTCTTCTCTAATCTATATACGGCTTTCCCAAGCATAACATAGATAGTATATAGAACCTAACTGCTGGCCAGACAATTAAGCAATTAAACACAGAATTGAAGAAACAACCATATATTGAGTAAACTATATTCAAGGTTAAATTAATGTTGAATAACAATATTCATGGCTAAACCACAACCCCAGAACAATGGGTGTTTAGCCACTCATGCTATGATCAAACAATTGCATAAGTGTGCATGAACTACAAATACTTGAATAAAAATGAAGAAAACTGATAATCCTTGCTCCTTCAATGATTCTGTGTGTGTATTTTGCTCCCAAAAATCGTCTCTCCCCTTCATGATATGTTCTTGGGTATATTTATACGGTTGGGATAAACCCTACCTGTCTAAAAGACTCTTATCCTGGCTTGGAAACACTTAAAAACCTTTAAAACTCGGACCTCACCGAAATAGGCATG
>ML379670.1:20578-36426 GCA_005239525.1 Nicotiana knightiana | reverse complement strand
CACACACACACACACACACACACACATATATATATATATATATATATATATATATATATACATACATATAGCTTCAAGTTCAGATTGATTCCGCTTAAAGGTCATTAAAACATTTTGAAGGATGGTTAATAAAAACGGCCAGATGTTGATCAAAGAAATTTGGTTGTCTTTATAGGAATATGATTTAATAAAATCAACAGTCAGCCCTTACCAATTGCTCAACGTGCTCCTCACTAGATTTTTGTTCATATCAATGGCCACTACAAACGAAAACAGAGCTGGAAATTGTTTGGTTGTTTAGTGCATTCATCTTTTATCGCAAAGCATGAAATGGTAATAAGTAGCCTTAAAAAATTAGATTATACCATTTTGAATGTCTTAACTAATGTCGTTTAAAGTCCCTTGTTTTCTTACTCCTGAATTTTTTTTATATCATTTGATCTCATATGCACGGCAGCCCATTCATGATTATATTTAGAGATTGAACAAAATAGGTTGGCCTAAGGTGCTAATTACAAATTGGGCCAGATTTGGCCATGGCCCAAATACTCATCCTTAGACTAGCTAACTTAGTCTTAGACGATTTCGAACACATGTCTACCCTTTAGTCCAAAAATACCTCTTTTAGACTAAAATTACAAAACTTAGAGAATAATCGACAATTGCTTCAAATAAGCATTTTAACTATCATGACCGTAGTCATGATTATGCAATCCACACTCGGGTGCGGAAACTCATGTCCCCGACTCCAACTTCAAACAATCACATGTTGTAATCCTGGGTGCATTTCATGTGGCACGGTTACAATATGTCCAAAAACAAACAAGTGCACGCCATCGTGACTTGTTTCAAGATAAATCCATAAATATCAAAAGCGATTTTAAATTATAAAAGTTAAATGAACAATAGGTTTAAAATGNTTTGGTTGTCTTTATAGGAATATGATTTAATAAAATCAACAGTCAGCCCTTACCAATTGCTCAACGTGCTCCTCACTAGATTTTTGTTCATATCAATGGCCATTACAAACGAAAAACAGAGCTGGAAATTGTTTGGTTGTTTAGTGCATTCATCTTTTATCGCAAAGCATGAAATGGTAATAAGTAGCCTTAAAAAATTAGATTATACCATTTTGAATGTCTTAACTAATGTCGTTTAAGTCCCTTGTTTTCTTACTCCTGATTTTTTTTATATCATTTGATCTCATATGCACGGCAGCCCATTCATGATTATATTTAGAGATTGAACAAAATGGGCTGGCCTAAGGTACTAATTACAAATTGGGCCAGATTTGGCCATGGCCCAAATACTCATCCTTAGACTAGCTAACTTAGTCTTAGACGATTTCGAACACATATCTATACTTTAGTCCAAAAATACCTCTCTTAGATTAAAATTACAAAACTTAGAGAATAATCGACAATTGCTTCAAATAAGCATTTTAACTATCATGACCGTAGTCATGATTATGCAATCCACACTCGGGTGCGGAAACTCATGTCCCCGACTCCAACTTCAAACAATCACATGTTGTAATCCNTATATAAATAGTCAGATAATTTAGGCCAAATATTAATAGTTAAGCGACCGTGCTAGAACCACGGAATTCGGGAGTGCCTAACACCTTCTCCCGGGTTAACATAATTCCTTACCCGGATTTCGGGTTCGCAGACATTTTAAACAGAGTCAAAAACTTCCTCGGTTTGGGATATTAAAATAAACGGTGTCCCGGAGCATCGTCAAAAATCCGGGTGGCGACTCTAAAAAAATAATAAATAATCCCAAAATCGAATAATGTCACTTTAATTGGAAAAACTCCCTTATTACCCTCCCGGGGGTGGAAAAAGGAGGTGTGGCAATGAGTATACTCACTAAGAAGGTGGAGGAGTCATAGCAGAAGCAACAGGTACATATTGTGGATACTACCAATGGGGGATTATGCACATCTTGCATTAGTCAGCCACTTGGTAATCAGTGGAATGTTGAAGGAGATCATTATCACTACCCTAAAAATATGAACTATGCGTCAAATTACGGGGGCCAGAGATAGGGTGGACAGAATTGGGGCCAACAGAATCATCCGTACATGCCACCTCAGCCGCAGCACAACAATGGGAATATGGGAGCCATGCGACCTCACGATAATGTGGAACCCTACCAAAGGACACAAGGGTACAATAATCAGAATCAGCAGCAGGCCTATCACCCTCCTCAGTAACAACATGGTGGGAGACAGGACGATGGGTTCTCCAAACTTGAAGCAATGATGCAACAGGTTATTGGATCAACTATAAAAATAAGTGAGAGAGTAGATGCACATGAGTCAACTATAAAATATTGAAGTGCAGATGGGCCAGATCTCGATGTCGTTGAATAATCATCCTCAAGGAACATTTCCTTCAGACACTCAGGTAAATCCTAAGGATCAGGGTCCAAAGCAGCCGATGGCAGTGAGTCTATGGAATGGCAGGGACTTAAACTTGGAGTAGGAAAGAGCTCCAGAAAGCAGACAGGATGAGACACTAGTACCAGTGCCGATTGAAATTGATGATTCAACAAAACTGACTGAGGTGACAGTGCAACATGTCCATGGAGAACCCAGCACGCAGATCGAGGCTGAGAAAGAGGCTGAAACAGCCTAGGAACTGGTAATAGAAGCAAGCACTAACAAAGAAAAATCCCAAATCACTAGGAAGAAGAGACCTCCAGCACCATTCCCACAAAGGCTGGCCAAGTACCAGAAAGATGAACAATATAAGAAGTTCTTGGAAATGTTGAAACAAATACAGGTAAATATTCACTTGACTGATGCTCTGAAAGAGATGCCTGGCTATGCAAAAATGATGAAGAACTTGATGTCCTAAAAATTCGACTTCCAAGACTTGGCCATAGTGACTCTTACTCAAACTTGCAGTGTCGTAGTGACCAGACCTATTGCTGAAAAGTTATCTGATCAGGGGAGTTTCGCAATTCCCTGTACCATTGGTAACTTTGCCTTTGCCAAGGCACTTTATGATTTGGGGGCCAACATTAATCTTATGCCCCTGGCCATTTACAAGAGGTTGGGGATTGGTAGATCCAGACTGACTTCCATGTTGTTGCAGCCGGCAGACAAGACGGTAAAAAGACTGTCAGGCATTCTTGATGATGTATTGGTGCATGTGGGGAAGTTTGTGTTCCCTGCAGATTTTGTGATACTGGACTGCAGAGTGGATGAGGAAATTCCCATAATTGTGGGAAGGCCATTCTTGGCCACAGGACGAGCCCTCATTGATTGTGAAACTGGGGAGCTCCATATGAGGTTGAACGACGAAGAAATCACATTCAATGTGCAGAAATCCATGAGACGACCAAGTGAATTCGCCAATTGTTCTCTTATTGATGCTAGCCAAGCCTTCTATTGAAGAGACATCCAAGATGGAGTTGAATCCATTGCTAGCCAATCTCAAGTACGCGTTTCTTGGACCTAATTATACTTTACCTGTTATATCTCATATAGTTTGTTAGATGTGCAGGCAAAACAACTCTTACAAGTACTCATTGAGTGCGAGACTGCCATTGGGTGGACCATGGTAGACATAAAGGGGATCAGCCCAGCATACTGTATGCACAAAATTCTGCTGGAAGATGGGCACAAACCTTCCAGGGAACACCAAAGCGGACTGAACCCAAACATGAAGGAAGTGGTGAAGAAGGAAATCATAAAGTGGTTAGATGCGTGAATCATTTTCCCCATCTTTGATAGCAACTGGGTTAGCGGTGCAATGTGTCCCTAAGAAGGGTGGCATGACGGTTGTAAAAAATGACAACAATGAGCTGATATCCACAAGAACCGTCACTGGCTGGAGAATTTGCATGGACTACAGAAAGTTAAATGTTGCCACCCGAAAAGATCACTTCCCATTTCCCTTCATCGATCAGATGCTTGACAGACTGGAAGGGAGGTCTCACTTTTGTTTCCTGGATGGGTACTTGGGGTACAACCAAATTTCCATTGCCCCAGAAGATAGGGAAAAGACCTACATCACATGTCCCTATGGGATATTTGCCTTCAGAAGGATGCCCTTTGGCTTATGCAATGCACCCTCCATATTTCAAAGGTGCATGATGGCCATATTCACTGACATGGTCGAGAATATCATGGAGGTGTTCATGGATGATTTCTCAGTGGTGGTAAATTCATTCGATGAGTGCCTAGCAAATCTGACCCGAGTGCTGAAGTGGTGTATTGAGACAAACCTTGTGCTTAAGTGGGAGAAGTTCCATTTCATGGTACAAGAGGGGATATTCTTGGGGCACTTGGTGTCAATCAAAGGGATTGAGGTGGATCGTGCCAAAGTAGATGTGCTTACAAAGCTTCCACCTCCCATATCGGTCAAAGCAATAAGGAGTTTCCTTGGGCATGCCGGTTTCTACCGGTGATTTACTAGAGACTTCTCCAAAATTGCCAACACCCTGTGTAAGTTGCTCGAAGAAGATAACCCTTTTGTGTTTTCTAATGATTGTAGGGTGGATTTTGAGGAGTTGAAAAGGAGGCTAGTCACGACCCCGATCATTGTTTCCCCCGACCGGGAGCAACCATTCGAGCTCATGTGTGATGCCAGTGACTACACTGTGGGAGCAGTGTTAGGACAACGTACGGAAAAGATAATGCACCCAATCTACTACGCGATTAGGACATTGAGTGGAGCTCAGCGGAACTACACCGCGACCGAAAAAGAGATGCTGGTAGTGGTGTTTGCTTTTGACAAGTTTAGATCGTACCTGATTGGCTCGAAGGTGATTGTTTACACTAACCATGCTGCCCTCAGGTATTTGATTGAAAAGAAAGAATCCATGTTGCGCCTGATTCGTTGGGTGCTGCTACTGCAATAATTTGATCTAGAGATTCATGACCGTAAGGGCACAGAGAACCAAATCACGGATCATCTGTCGCGACTTGAAGGAGCTGAAAATGCAGTGGAAGCAGCGGATATTCTGGAAACCTTTCCAGACGATCAGCTACTCGCCACGAGCATGGAGGAGGTGCCATGGTACAGAAACATTGCAAATTACCTGGCAAGTGGTATTGAGCCCTATGAACTCTCATCTGTCCAAAAGAAAAGGTTTTATTGTGACTGCCGCAACTATTATTGGGATGAACCTTACCTGTTTAGAACTTGTATTGACAATATGATCCGGAGGTGCGTCCCAAAGATGGAACAATTTTCTGTTTTGCAGGCTTGTCACACATCAGCGTATGGAGCGCATTTTGGAAGAGTCAAAACGACGGCTAAAGTTCTAGAGGCCGGATTCTATTAGCCAACTGTGTTCAAAGACACACACCAATGGGTGAAGGGCTGTGATGAATGTCAAAGGACGGGGAACATATCCCATCGTCATGAGATGCCCTTGAACCCGATTCAAGAAGTTGAGGTGTTTGATGTTTGGGGGATTGACTTCATGGGTCCCTTTGTCAGCTCCTATAGAAATAAGTACATACTTGTTGCTGTAGGCTATGTATCCAAATGGGTGGAAGCTGCAACACTCCCCACCAATGATGCAAGGGTGGTGGTGGGGTTCTTGAAGAAGAATATATTCACTCGTTTTGGGATCCCATGGGCAATCATTAGTGATGGAGGGATATATATATATATTCACCCGTTTTTCATTTTTTATTGGTAATAATAAGATATTTATATTTATTAATTCAAGTAGTTTAACCAATTAATTCAAAATTTAAAATTCAAAAAAAATAATATTAGCTAGAAAAGTAGTTTATTTTGTCTTAACAATGCCACTTGTATTTTTGTGGTTAAGACACTTGTCTTAATGTAGTGGTTTTGCTTCTCCTATTCTATATAGATAGATAATTCTAATTATTTTTATAATTCTTAAATATATATATATATATATATATATATAGATATATATATTCTTTTTTTTCTACTTGGTTATTTAATTGTATTATCCATTACTTAATATTGTTAAATTAATAAGTTTTCAATTTAGTATAATAACTACTCCCACATACTATATACACACACACTACTACTACTATATTAGGAAGAACTTACTCTCAAATTCGAATGATTGTTTTTTATGTTTTTTATTTTTGTTTTTGTACTGTAAAATAATTTTAAAACTCCAATTTGAATGAGTAAAATATTTTTTTGTATTTTCGTTTTTTATTGGTAATTATAAGATATGTATATATATTAATTCAAGTAGTTTAACCAATTAATTCAAAATTTAAAATTAAAAAAAATTAGTTAGAAAAATAGTTTATTTTTTCTTAACAATGACACTTGGCTTTTTGTGGTTAAGACACTTGTCTTAATGTAGTGATTTTGCTTCTCCTATTCTATATAGATAGATTAAGAAGAAATTACTCTCCAATTTGAATTGATAATTTTTACCTTCGTCAGGTGGTGACGAAGGTAAATATGTCACCAGGGACCCCTGATAAAGCCCAACTATGCCTTATAAAAAGGACTAAGCAGTCGTTGAAAATATAATCGGGTTTAAGAGTCCGAAGTCGAATCCCACAGAGAACTATGGTTTAGCTACAACTATTCGCTATCACTAAGAAGACAAGCTCGAACAATTCCTAAGTTATAAATATTAAGATTCTTATATTTAACTAATGAAATAATAAATTAAAGTAATAGATTAACAACTAGGATACTAAGGGTTAGAGACAAGATTAAGGAAGTATAGAGTTATGATTTCCCCAATTGTCGGAATCCTTCCCTCTACATCTTCTATAATTTCGCCTAAGCATTCTCTACCGATCGTGAGTACTTTGGGTGTCGTAATTCTATTCCTAGCAACTACCACAATTTACTAGCCATATTCTTCCGAACTACGCTAGCTGCACTAGTTTACTACTCAATAAGATCGCACCAAGGTTTCGTTATCCCTAATCCCACTTTTAAACCCTTCGTATTGATTCCTCATATACGTCAGGAGTGATGTTGTTCAACAACCACCTAAATATGTACCCTTTTCCAAGAAATACATACTAAATAGGCACAGACAATTGATGGCCATTCAATCAACAACAATAAACAAGTAGAGAAATTCAACGGCTCAATTATATAAAAACGTAACAAGAATTTATCCTACAAAAAGGTTCTATCAAAACACTAGATAACAAATTAGCTATTCATAATAATATGCAAAACTACAATACTAAAATTCATAACCAATAATGGAAATAGGAAGAAGGAAGTGAAAAACTCGTAGAAGAATTCTCCGCCTTGATCCTAGTGTGTTCTTGCCTCCTTAGGTCGAATCCCAGGTCTCCTATCGGTATAATCCCCTCAAAATTGGGTTTTAATGGCTATTTATATGTGTAGGGAAAATACCTAGACGAAATAACCAATTCCAAAACCAAAAAGGAGACAAAATAGGCTTTAAGACTCGGAACCCCCTCGCTACAGACCGTGCCTCGTGACCTCTACAGCGCACTCCACCTCGCTACAAACTGTGCCTCACAAGCTTTGTAGCGATATTTCCACTACGCGACGCCAGCTCCATAGCGAGCTTTAAAGCTTGCAACGCCTGATGCTTCGTTTAAAATGCTGCCTAACTTCTGCCTTCTTTCTCCTTTCTCGTTTCTTACTTTTCAAATTTTTCTTTTGTCAATTGTCTTTATTTCTCTTATTTTATAATACTCAACTTAAATCATTGTCCCATAATTAAATAATCATAAACCATTTTTATAGTGTATAAAATACACATAAAATCTTTAGTTCTCTCCCAATTTCATCTCCAAAGTACCTACACATAAAATAAACTCAAGTAAGCACAAATATAGTATAGTTTAACATAAAAACACCTAAATGAAAGGTAAGTAATGCACTAAAAATATATAATTATAGCCACACATCAACCCCGAAATCATAGAGGCCACGGGATCAACCGTAGAGGATCTCCACCCCGTACAACTCGACAAAGATGACCACAACAAAAAGTTCTATATCGGCCACAAACTTCAGGAACCAGGTAAATTCCACCAATTTTCTAACAATGCATATTTGTTTTCCTTCTCCCATTCAGTTATTCTGGGCATCCCAAAAGAGATAGAGACACACAAGTTGAACGTCGACCCATTTTACCCCCCAGGACGACACGTTAGGTGAAAATTCAATTCTGTAATAAATGACGTGGTCCGCGAGGAGGTTGAAAAACTGCTAGAAAACTGCTCTATCAGAGAATCAAAGTACCCCCAATGGTTCGCCAATGTGGTCATGGTGAAAAAGAAGAACGAAAAATGGCGGATGTGTGTGGGCTTCACGGATCTGAACAAAACATGCTCGAAAGACTCATTCCCACTACTCTATATTGACCATATCATTGACCCAATGGCTGGCCACGAGTTATTAAGCTTTTTAGATGCCTACTCGGGCTACAACAAATTCTCATGGAGGAGGAAGACCAGGAAAAGACCACCTTCATCCTCCACCAGGGGACGTACTGCTACAGGGTGATGCCTTTCGGACTGAAAAACACAGGGGCGACGTATTGGAGGTTGGTGACAAAATGTTCAAAGACCAACTCGGCAAAACCATGGAAGTCTGCATCGACGACATGTTGGTCAAGTCAAAAAGGAAAGAGGATCACATCGATCACTTGAAAGAGGCCTTCGACATACTCAGACGATAGGGTATGAAATTGAACCCCGAAAAGTGCACCTTTAGCATAACCTCGAGAAAGTTCCTCGTCTTCTTAGTATACAAGGAGGCATCGAGGTCAACCCCGACCAAATCAAAGCTATCGAAGGAATACCAGAGAACTTAACCAGTAAGAAACAGGTATAGAAGCTGACCAACCGTATAGCCGCCCTGTCGAGATTCATCTCACGGTCCTCCGACAGGTGCCATAAATTTTTTGGCATACTCAAGAAGGATAATGGACTCCAATGGAACTCTGAGTGCGTCGATGCTTTAAGAGAGTTAAATGTGTACCTATCTTCACCACCACTGCTCGTTAAAGCAGAACCTGGAGATTGTCTACTCATTTACCTGGCCGTGTCCGATGTGGCAGTAAGTGCGGTCTTGGTCCGAGAAAACAAAGGTACACAATCCCTCATCTGCTATATTAGCAAAACCTTAGTTAAAGCCGGGACGAGGTATCTACACCTCGAGAAGCTGGCCCTGGCTTTGGTCGTAGCTTCACGAAATCTTAGACCCTATTTCCATTGCCACCCTATCTTGGTGGTCACGACCTTCCCACTGAGGAGTATTTTGCATAAACCTGAGCTATCGGGAAGATTGGATAAATGGGCCATAGAATAGAGCGAGCATGATATAACCTATCAGCCACGAACGGCGATAAAGTCGCAAGTGCTCACTGATTTCGTCGTCGACTTCAGCACAAAAATAATGCCTAAAGTTGAAAAGGAAGCCACCTAGCAAAATGCTTAGGCCCAAACCAGACACGACGTGTTCTAGAAAGAGTCCACAAAGGTCACTGTGGAGCTCATACCGGAAATCGAGCTCTAATCAGATGCCTCATACGAGCAAGCTACTACTGACCCACAATGAAAAAAGAGGTTGCTGACTTCGTAAAAAAATATGAACCGTGCCAAATATATGCCCCCATGATCTACCAAGCAGGAGAGCACCTCCACTCAGTAACCTCGCCTTGGCCTTTCATCAAATGGGGGATGGACATCGTCGGACCCCTCCCAGCAGGACGAGGTAATGTACGATTTTTTTAGTTTTAGCTGACTACTTTTCCAAGTGGGTGGAAGCAGATACATTCTCCCAAATACGCGAGTAAGAAGTGATCGCCTTCATATGGGGGAATATCGTGTGCCGCTTCGGCCCCCAAAGAAATCAGTTGTGACAATGGGCCTCAGTTTACTAGAAAAAAGATCGTCGACTTCTTCGAGAAATGGCACGTCAATATAATACTATTCACGCCATATCATCACGTGGGCAATGGGCGAGCATAATCCTCCAACAAATCAATATTGAATATCATGAAGAAAAAGCTTAAGAAGGCTAAGGGATTGTGGCCGGAATTACTGCCGGAAGTGCTATGGGCACACCGCATAACACCAAAAACATACAATAGAAACACCTTACTCACTAGTCTATAGGACTGATGTAGTAATACAGGTCGAGATCGGAGAACCAAGTCTAAGATACTCACACGATAGCGGGCCGAGAAACGATGAAAGTAGGAGTCAAGACCTCGATGAGGCTGAAGAATGAAGATACATGGCTTACATAAGGATAGTTGCCCAGAAACAACAATCAGAACGATACTACAACAAAAAATCCAAGGTCAGACCGCTCAAAGTCGGGGATTACGTACTCAAAACCAAAACACAGGCAAGCAAGGATCCACGGGAAGGAAAGCTAGGAACAAATTGGGACGGGCCATATAAAATTACGGCGACAACAAGAAAAGAGTCATTTCAATTGAAACGATGGAAGGAAACTACTATAAAACAACCGGAACATTAGCCACCTCAAGCACTTCAACTTCTAAGGAAGGATGTTCTCCAAGCCGTACTCTTTTTCCGTCACCTGAGTTTTGACCCAATCGGGTTTTCTCGGGTAGGTTTTTAATGAGGCGACAAGGAGGAAATTTCAAAGTTAATCACGAGCAGGTGAAACCATAAGTTGCCAGTTCATTGCTCGACCCCTCGAGTACTTCTCCAGGTCGGCAAATGAAAAGACTAGATAGACTAGGACTGGAATACCAACCCGAAAAACATGTAAACTTCTCCAATATATATATGTAAGCAAAGCATACAAGTACATGATGTTCGCCTATGTCTCCACCAAATTTAACACTGCACCAATTAAGATACTCACATTCGACCTCGTTCGAATTAATCAAGAGTGAAATTCGACCTCGCTCGAATTTAACTCACATTCGACCTCGTTCAAATTAATTAAGAGTGACACTCGAACTCTCTCAAATTCAACTCACATTCGACCTCATTCGAATTAATTAAGAGTAACATTCACCCTCTCTCGAATTCAACTCACGTTCAATCTTGTTCGAAGTAATTAAGAGTGACACGCGACTTCGCTCGAATTTAACTCACATTTGACCTCGTTTGAATTAATTAAGAGTAACATTCGACCTCGCTCGAATCAACTCATATTCGACCTTGTTCAAATTAATTAAGAGTGACACTCGACCTCGCTCGAATTCAACTCACATTCGACCTTGTTCGAATTAATCAAGAGTGACATTCGATCTCGCTCGAATTTCACTCACATTCGACCTCGTTCGAATTAATTAAAATTGACACTCGACCTCGCTCGAATTTAACTCACATTCGACCTCATTCTAATTAATTAAGAGTAACATTCGACCTTGTTCGAATCAACTCACATTCAACCTCCTTCGAATGAATTAAGAGTAACATTCGAACTTGCTCAAATTAACTCACATTCGAGCTCGTTCGAATTAATTAAGAGCAATATTCGACCTCGCTCGAATTCAACTTACATTCGACCTAGCTCGAATTTGATCCATAGTTAACCTCGTTCGAGCTAGTTATGGCGACGTTTGACTTCGATCGAACTAATCAAAGACATACTCAACCACGTTCAAGATAACTCTAACCAACACAGTTATTTTAATCAAGGCAATTAATTGAGGAAAATATTTAAGGAAAAAATAGAAAACTCGGAAACAAACCGCAAAAATAGCATTCCAAATCAAAAAGGTATCTTACAAGAGCCGAACAGACGCCCACAAAAGTAAAAATAAAGATTACAAAAAGCATTACTCAGCAGTATCGTCCCCTCCATTATCCTCGCAGGTCGAGTACTCATCATCGTGCCAAGCACTTTGCTCAATCCCATATAGTTCGTCTTCACTATCGCCCATTTGCGGCGTAGAGGGATCGTAACCGTAGGCGACTCGAGCTGTGCACGCCTTGTCACGAGCATCCTTGAACTCAACCTCAGTAACTTTCCATGCCATCATCAAGTCCCTAAATATGTCTAGCTTGGCCTCGGCATGGATCCACTTCTCGTATGAATCCCGTGCAACATCGGGATAAGCGGAAGTGTGAGAGGAAGACGGTCGAGCCAACAGCTGCGCCCTTTAGACCTCAAGAGCGGCAACCTGATCATTTAAGTTATAAATCTCTCTCTCAAGCTAGCCAATCCTCTCATCAAGCCTTTCCTCCCTGAGCACGGTCATCTCCGCTTCACTCGCTCGTTCAGACCGGAGAACGTAGATGACCTCCTCTAACGCTGCCACCCTCGCCAAAGCTGCCACCTTGGCTTCATCGGCCTTCCCAAACTCCGCTGTCTTTTGAATAAACTCATCACTTAAGTCATTTGCCCTAGTCAAACTTTGCTCGAGCTCGGCCCGCAGGGATGCCACTTGAGCTTGAAGATCAGCACACTCAGCCTCGAACGCCTTGCTCACTTCGTTGACTCTAAGAGATCCCTCAAGCTCGCTACACTTGCCGATAACCCTCACGAGTTCATCATCGTTTTTCTTTAGCTCGTCCCTGAGATACTGAAAGTTACCGTCCATGCTGAATCGGAGGCATATCTCACGGTTTGGCACGGTACTCACAGTACTTCGACTCCATCCTTTTGAAAATAGCCCGCATCCTCTCTTCTGGTGGGCGCATTCAATCTCCAAAAGAAGGGTCTGATTAACAGGGAAAAAGCAAAAGAAAGAAGTCAGTAAAAACAAATAACAAAAGTGAATGAGAGAGAACATAAGGTACAAGAACTTGAAAAACCAAAAACTACCCTCAAAGCCATGTCGGATATGCCCAGCGACAGAGCGGCATCATCAGACGTCTGTAAAGTTCTGTCCTCGGTGTTGGAGCAGAGAGGACCCAAAGAAGGAATCACGCTCTCTGTATTCACCAACAAGTCTCGGTCGAGGGGAATGACTATGTTTCTAGTAGATCCTTGAGCGGACCCAACCCTACACCACTATATAGTAGCGAGGAGTGGTCGATGCAGTTTTACCTGATGAGGTCGGGATCGATTTCCACAAGGAGTTAATTTGGTTTGGAATCGGGTATCTAACTAATCTAGATGTGGGTGTTGTTTCTAGTTGCACTTCCAAATATTGTTGTGATTGATTCTATTCTAATTTTATACTATTGAATGCTAAGAGTAATCCAAGTACAATATTTTTGTGAAAGTTTTCAGGGATTAGAAGGCACTAGGGAAGTGACTTCCACCTGGGTGAGTATCTAATGTGTATCAAGAATTCAGGACAAGCTTGTTATGATTGGGGTCGTGATATAACCATCACACAAAAGTGCTCACTCTATACCTCTCGATAGTTTGAGTGACTTTGCCCGATTTGGCTTTCTCAAGCCGAAATAGGTGCTAATGCAATACAAGTGAAATTGGATCAAGTAGGGTATAACTATCTCTAGGTTTAACCCTTTAATTGGGGCTATCAATCTCTTGAATTCATCCCAATTCCTTGTTAGCCTAATTTTTCTAGACTTACTCCCTTTTTCTCAAGATAAGCCTAAGTCACAAAGGTATGAATCATTGTTTGCAAACAACTACTAATTCTACAATTAAAGCATGAATTAGGCTAAATATCACTAACCCATAAATAATTGAGCCCTAAAATTAAAGACACATTAAATACCCACACTAGGGTTGGATCACAACCCTAGCTATGGGGTTTAGCTACTCATAATATCAGCAGAAATCAAACATAAATATGAAATATAAGTCATAATATTAAAGTACAAGATGAAAATCTAAAGTTTGAAGGTAAATCTACTCTAAAATTGCCCAAAATGGGAACACCAGCGGTTTCACGTACTCAACTCAACAAAACTTTTAACCTAAAATTGTCAAGTCTTATACAAAGCTGAAATTTCAGAAAAAATGCCCCTACGGAGGATTCGTAGACGCGTAGTTCTGACCGCGTCCACGCTTAGGCTTTCGCGGCCACGTAATAGTGAGCGGTCCATGTTTCTACAATTTTGGGCTTGGGTTGGACTTAGTTTCTCTATGATGACCCAAGGGGTGATTTTATAAATTTAGAGTCTGTTCCATGCTTAATAGCCATAAAAAGACAAATTCTAAATACCTCAATTTACGTGCGCAGTTCAGGTGTGAAATCGGAAGGCTTTTATGTGAAAATATGAGAAATAGTGATTTCTAGAATTTAAATCTGATTATAGTTGACTTTGGACAACATTTTGAGTAAACGGACCAGGATCTGTGTTTCGACGATCCCGGGAAGTTCGTAGTAAAATATGGGACTCGGGTGTATGCCCGAAAATAAATTCCGAGGTCCCAAGCCTTAGAAATTAATTTTTGAAAGAAATTGTTTTGCTGAAATATTTATGAATTATAGAAAAGATATAATATTTGAAAATCATTGGTACCGGGCCCGTATTTTGGTTCCGGAGCCCGGTACAAGTTTTTATGATGTTTAAAGGTTAACTGTGAAATTTGGTGAAAACGGGAGTCCGTTTGACGTAATTCGGACATCCGGTTGAAAAGTTATGAACTATAAGAGTTCCTGATGAAAATGATGAGTTTTGAGGTTTAATTCATAGTTTTACATGTTATTTTCATGATTTGATCGCACGAGCAAGTCCGTATGATGTTTCTAGACTTGCGTGCATGTTTTGTTTAGAGCCCCGAAGGCTTGGGTGAGTTTCGGATAGGCCACAGGGTGTTTTACACTTAAAGAGAATTGATGGTTTTCTGTTTGCTGGTGTCCAGGTTTTTGTACTATGCGATCGCATAGGTAGGTTCGCGATCGCATAATGTAGTTTCAGGGGGCCCTTCTTTTGTGCTATGCGAACGCGGCTCAAAGGCTGCGATCGTGAAGCTTTGCTTGGGTTAAGCTGTGCGAACGCACTCCCCACTGTGAGATCGCATTTTATTAAAGTGGACCTAGGGGAGGGAAGGCTAGTGTTCTATGTGAACACACTGGTTTCCCCTCGATCGCATAGGCCCAACCCCTTACCATATGCGAACGCATGCTTTTGAGTTGAACGCATAGGTCTGTTGCCCAACTAATATAAATACTCTTTTAAAAATGGGCAGACTTTCTTCTTCATCATATTTTTGAGGTTTACAGCCCTAATAGCGATTTTCTTCAGCAATTATCATCCCCAAGACATAGGTAATCAATTCTACACTTTGTTCTTTAAATTCCTTGCTGTTTTTCATCACTTTTAAAGAAACAACTAAGAATTTTCATGTTAAAAATTGAGGGTTTGGGTAGAATTAGAGAATTTTGTAAAAATCGAATTAGGGTCGGATTTCAAAACTAATAGTATATTTGGTTTCGTGGGTGAACGGGTGAATGTAATCTGGTCCGAACCCTGAGTTTAGACCAAGCGGGCCCGAGGTTGGGTTTTCACTTCTTTTTTTTAGAAAACTTGGGAAAAATTATATTTTTCAATAAAGTTAGTCCTTTATCATTAATTGATGATATTGGGTTAATTATGATTAGATTCGAGCAAGTTAGAGCAAGATTCTAAAGGAAAAACTATAATTGAACAGTGAGTGGCCTACGAAATTGAGGTAAGTGTTTGATCTAACTTTGACTTGAGGAAATAAGAATCCCCACGTGTTTTCTATGTGAAATGCATGTGTGTGATGTATAGGTGAGGTGACGAGTATCTATGCACCACCAAATTTCCTGTTAAACATGATCCCTTTCTCGTTCCCAACTTAATTGATTCTTGTCTTAATTGTTATATTTTCATTATTGTTTCTATGACTACTTAGCCTTGTTATTTTGTTATTAAATATTATTGTGGTTATTTTGGAAAGAGTATTGGTTGTTTTAGATGGTTCCTTTGTGGTACAAAACGGTTGAGCGGTTTGAAATTATTTTTATGATATATATATATATATATATATATATAT
>ML379670.1:4306-19726 GCA_005239525.1 Nicotiana knightiana | reverse complement strand
TGCAACCCGCTCCCACCAGACATCTCATATCAATTTATTCATAAATTTCACAATTTAGGCCAAGCCTTTCACAATATTTTTGTCTCAACAATTATAAATAAGAAACTGTATTTTTCTCATAACTTCATCAATATCCTCTCAACCATGAAACCAACAGGTACATATATATATATATATATATATATATATATGTACCTGTTGGTTTCATGGTTGAGAGGATATTGATGAAGTTATGAGAAAAATACAGCTTCTTATTTATAATTGTTGAGACAAAAGTATTGTGAAAGGCTTGGCCTAAATTTTGAAATTTATGAATAAATTGATATGAGATGTCTGGTGGGAGCGGGTTGCACGCCGCAACAAGGAGTGATAAGGGCGGCCACGTGGGATCGGGTTTCACGCCACAACATGAGTAATAAGGGTGATATATTTAGGGAGGAGAAATAAAGGTGGACAGATGGGAGCGGGTTGCACGCCGCAACAAGGAGCAATAAGGGAGGAGATTTATATTTTTACTGAATTTCAAAGAAAATAAAGATTTGAAAGGCTTAAAAGTTTATTTTACTATTCTTCATATTTTCGGCACTACTTTTATTTAAAGTTGTAGTTTGGAAACTTGGAAATTATTTGAGAATTGGTTAAAGATGAGGCCTGGGAAAAGGCAGCTGAGTAATTTTATTGTTGTTGCAGTGACTAATTATTTGTTTAGATTTCCTTCTTGCTTTATATATTATTGTCACAGGTTATATTGTTAAAGTCCTATCGTAGCCTCGTCACTACTTCGTCGAGGTTAGGCTCGGCACTTACTCAGTACATGGGGTCGGTTGTACTGATACTACATTCTGCACTCTTTTGTGCAGATCCAGGTACCGGCCAGTTGTAGTGATATTTAGAGTGTCTATTCATTTATTCGGAGACACGAGGTATATCTGCTGGCGTTCGCAGATCCCGAGAGTCTTCTCCTATTTTCATAAACGTTGTTTTATTATATTCAGAACAATTACATTATTTCTTTCAGCCAAGTATTTGTAGTATTCTTTAGTAGTTTGTGAATTGTGACACCAGACTCAGGTAGTTTTTTTGGATTTATCTATATAATTAGTTCGTGGTTCGTTTTATGCAATTGTTTACTAATTTATCTTTGAAAATTATTTACCGATACTCAATGGATTCAGTTTACTTTAGATTATTTTATTATGTCTAAATGGATAATAAATGCAAAGTAGTTAATCGAATTCTAACATTGGCTTGCCTAGCAAGTGTGGTGTTAGGTGCCATCACGTCCCCTAAGGTTGGGGGAATTTGGGTCGTGACATTCGCGGACCATGTTATATTGATTGCATCCGCGTGAGCTTCATTCGCATCCGCGTAATTTGGACGTGGACCGTGTTCTTCAATAGAGCCTGAGTTGTAAAGTCTTTGAACCTTGAATCACGCTCTCTGCGAAAAAACCATCGCGGCCGCGATTTTCCATCGTGGTCAGCATTGAGTCTTGTGCTAAAAAATAGCCTCTCTGAACCTCTCTTTCGCGGGCCGCGTATTTGTGGCCACATCAGCGCTTGACCTTACGCGGCTGCGCTTTTCTGCCGCTCTCAACGCTCTTCTTCCTAGCCTTGTATTTGTGCAAGTTTGATTCCTTCATGAGTTGATTATGGCTTCTTTGCCTCATTTTGAACCAATCATGCAAACAAGCACATTAATTTAGTTTTTGGAAATACCTTTACGCATTTTTAACCCAAAATCTAAGTAAAACAGAGAAAATAAAAGGCTAAAATCCCTACTTATCAACTCCTCCAAACTTAAGTTTTTGCTTGTCCTCAAGCAAACAAGGTAATCCCACCTCCGCTAGAAAAAGAAAGGAAACTTTCAGCAGTCCTAAGGTGACTTCATCAAGCATCAATTGGTAGTAACAATTACCCTCAACACAAATGCATTATCAACAACATCATGTTACGACCTTTTGAGTTCTATAGTTATAACGTGATACAAGAGCATCAAGAGTTGACTCAATTCATCAAGGAGGCTCGCTCTCTCACATAGGTCATTGTGGATCCCAGACTCCTTCTCCTGTACTCTCCTTTAGCAAATCTCATTTTTTTAGAATGCAACACTCAAGTCAAAGATTGTGAAGAAGTGCGCTCATCACTCGCAAAGGAATGCCACAAGTCCGGCTTTAAGTACCATAGGCTTGACCCTTATGTAACTCGCCACTAATGTAAGCTCACTCAACTTGAAATCATATAGGGCTTTAGTGGGGATGTTATGAAGGCTTTTGTTTCAGGGTAGGACATAATGAACTATGATGGTTTATTATTTCCTTAAGCACTCCATTTCTCATTTTGGCTCATACTTTTGTGACTCTTTGAGTTATTTTCTTCTTCCTTATGGGAACTAGAGGGACACATTGACACTCTTTCTTACTCATGACTATCATTTTCTATTGTTCCTTGTATCTCCCCCAAACTTATGATTTTGCCTATTGTTCAACATGAATGCTAAGGAAAGATTGGGTGCCAAGAGAGGGTCATTGTAAAATGGATAAAGGCTTGTAATGTGATTGTTGAATGAAAAAGGCTTAGGATCAAAGAGGTTGACTAGGGATATCATATTGGTAGGCTATGGAAGCTTACAAAGTTCAAATGGGACCAAGGAGAGCCTACAATCACTTCTCAAGTTGAGCTACACTTAGGATTTTGCCTAGACAGACATTCAGGGCAAGTTCTAGACTTATTGGCACGAGAGTTGGACTTGCAATTCAATACCTCACCTCTCAAGCTACCGGGTTCTTAAAGAGAACAGAGTCGAGGGACCACAACAACCCTAGCTAAGATTGAAGATCACAACTGTCTCACAAAAACCATTTGATGATAGTTTTAGTCAACTCAAGAGTCTAAACGTCATAACTAGGACTATTCTTGTCAACCACTTGTCTCTAACCATGAGGTCGAAGGAAAATGTGTTACTACGAGGTGAATCCTTCTTGAGACACTTTTATTCATTACTACTATATATCAAAACAAAAAGAAAAACAGACTCAATCCCTTCAGAAGGTTGTCACACCATCCATCGTTGGGAATAGCCACCCGGTTCACACAATATCCACCTTTAGAAAGAACTTTGGCATTAAGAAAGTCAAAGGCTTATTGATCAAGCAAAAATGTAAAAAGAATCTACAAACTAAAATAGAAGCTACTAAAGGAAATAAGAAGCTAATTTATTAAGGAAAATTACAGAAGAAGTTATAAAGTAAACTACGTAAAGTAAAATGAATATATACAATAAAGGAGTGAAAAAAAATATAGAAAATGGGTATGAATTATACATGGAATGGTAAAGTTATATACATACCAAAAGTGAAAAATAATAAAAAGTAAAAATAAATAAAAATAGTATCATAATTATTACATGCCAGTCATCAAATCAAAATAAGACCACCCCCTCAAATAAAAGTAAACATTGTCCTCAATGCTAAAAGAAAAAATAAGATCAGGGAAGGGATAGAGAGTAAAGAAAAATCCTTATGTGGTCTCTGTCTGCACGGGGTCAGGCACACTAGCTGGGTCCTCGGATTGTGTAGGCTCATCAGCTCCATTATCCTCCAGCTGTATCTCCAAGTCCTTAGACTGGGGCACCACAAATCCCCTCATGGGCTCTCTGCCAGCCTCCTACTCGGATGTCTGAGTTGTCTGTGTTGCAGGGGCAGTCTCCTCCACAAGTAAATCAAGTGGGAGGTCTCCGGCCGAAGTGAGCTTCTCTACCTCCTTCTTCAGCTTCTCCACCGACTCCTTGGAGTCTTGAGTCTTCTTCAACCTTTTGGCCTGCTTCCCCAGGTCCTTGATCACCTTCCCATGCATAGCCAGTGTCTCGAAGATTTTATTTTCATTGTCCAGGACCTGCTTCAAGGAATCCTTCACTGATGGAGGTAGCTAAATCTGTGTTGGAGTTTCCTGTGCTACGACCACACTGGATAAGACAGACAGCTTTGATGTAGCTTCCTACATCCAGTTGTTGATGCTAGTGTAGTCTGAGGGTAAGCTGAGGAGGAAGCCTGATTAACCCGTAGTGTAGTCTGAGGGTAAGCTGAGGAGGAAGGAACAGATAGTGGGGCAGATATATATAGCCAAGAGGAAGGAGGTGGCACAGCAGCAGAAGAACCTTCAGTTGTGGAAGGCTCGGACCCAGTGGCCACTACCCTTGGCTCTTCAGACTAGATAGTGGAGGTAGTGGATTTGCCTTTATACTTGGGGTTGTCTGCTCCCTGAAGGCTGTACCAAGAGAAGGGCCTTTTCAGCTTCATATTTTTGTCAAAATCCCTCCCTTCTACCTCTTGATCCTCTAAATACATGGTGAGGAAGTTTGGATAGGGGTATGATCTTTCTTCCTTCTTGATAGCTTACACCCGGGAGACTGGATATCACTGTCATGATGGGAAGGGTCTAGCCGGCTGCAAACAAAGGTGCGCCACCCTTTTGCTTCAAAGCTCAGAGTGTTTCTAGCAATTTGGACCCTAGGTGTAAGCCAAGCCGGTGTTGTCCCCGGGATGGCTATCACCTCTGCAAGCCATGGACGAGCTACTTCATATAGTGCCACCTTCTCCAAGTATAGGGATTTGTCCACATCATCAAACCCGGATACGTGTTCAGTGTCTTTCCATCAAACCCGGATCTTCTTGTTCCATACCTTAGTCACATAGGTTCCCTTTTTTATGTGGGCAACATTTGCATAGAATTCTTTGACTAGGTACTCATTTGCCTCCGGCAACTTTCTAGTGAAGAATTTCCACCCCATTCTTTCATCAAATTGATTCTTCACATTGGGATTGTGGGGTAGAAGATCTCTTTCTATGAACTGCCTCTCGAGGGTGAGCGACCTTTGTGGCCACCATTCCCGGAACTTGTGGTAGGCTTTCTCACTGACAAACCTATCTTGCCATACTGCAAGCTTTCTTGATCTAGCCAAACCCCCCCACCTGGGTATCACCTCCTCTCTCGTCATCTGGGACATCTTCTTCATCAAGATTTATAAGAGCAGCTGTTGTTGAGGCCGGAGTTGCAACAGGCGGAGCAGATGGTGCTGAAGTCTCGCTACCTCCTTCTGAGCCATCAGACGACTCAAACAAGGAGGTAGATTCATTGACGAGGAGGTAGGGTTGTGATTGGGCCTCTTGTTGAGGTTGTACAACTTCCCCTTCAGAAATCTCCCGGGATGAGAGGTACTCACTAGTATTAGATGAGTCAAGAGTGGTTGGTCTAAGGGTTTGCTTCTTGCCAATAACCCTTTGAGGTGCTAAGGGTGCAGTTTGTTTCCCTATGCCTCGTCCCCGGGAGGATTCTCCCCTCCCTTGTGATTTTTCAGAACCACCAAGAGATTGCACCATTATCTGCATACACAATTAGTGAAAGAGCATTAGCATTGTGGTTCAATGTATCATTAAAGAAATGCAGGTGAAATGTAACAGTGCTTCCCAAAAAAGTGCACCGCGGACCGCGAAAAAAAAAGGGCGCGATAGCGGAAGGTCCATCGTGGACCGCGTAAAAAGGAGCACGGCCGCAAAAGAGTTGGAATCAGACTACCAACTCTCTGAAGATGGACTTCCATGGACTACGAAATAATGAGCGCGGCCGCGAATGAAAAAACATGGACCGCGTTAAAATAAACGCGGCCGCAGAACCAATTGGTAAACTCTCTGAAGCTCATGAACGTGGACCGCGAAATTATGGACGCGGCTGCGTAAATTCAACTGTGGACCGCGGAAAAATCACCGCGTCCAAGAACTTAAATGCATATTTATCTCACAAAATCATGAACGTGGACCGCATAAAAAGGATCGCGGCCCGCGGAGTTCAACCCTTATGGGCACTGATGAATAATTTAAACCTAGGGTTTTCACTAAGTACAAAAATTAGTTCAATTATCATGCATAATTAATAACCCTATCCCCCATTAGGCATTAAATATTACCCACATGAAATTTAGCATCAATTAAGCATCAATTTGAAATCGTGGCATGTATTAAACCCTAAAAAAGAAAAACTAAAACTAAAAGAAAAGAAAATCAAAAAGATGAAATTAATGCAAAGATGTGCACATACCAGATGTGGATTTGTAATAGAAACTTGACTCTTGCTTAATGAGAAGAAATTGGATATCATAGAAGAGACGGTGAATAGTGCTCGAATGTGTTGAAAATGCAGGGTTCGAAAAGTATCAAAGTCCTAAGGACTTTCTATTTATACAAAATCGATGGGTCCCCACCGACTTACCTAAGCGCGGTCCGCAAAATTCCATCGTGGTCCGTGATTTTTACCTTTCGAAGAGCATTTGCAGAAACAAGTCCGCTGACAGCGGGAAAACGGACGCGGCCGCGAAAGATCAATGTTGACAGCGAAATTACGAACGCGGACGCGAATACAACTTTAGAGAGTTGATATTTTGGTCTTTTCAAGTCCGCGTCCATTGAGAATTTGTTCCCCCAAGTAATGCTGTCGCGGACGGCAAAATTTTGAGCGCGGTCCGCACAATTCCCCACAGTTAGGCAAATTTTTTCAGCCAAAGTCCTGCACTGCACAAATAATTCCTACACAAACTTCACAACCAATTAGTTCAAAAAAATCCTAATCTAAGAAGAAAATCAAAAAAGAAAGAAAACACATGGGTTGCCTCCCAAGAAGCGCCTGATTTAACCTCGCTACACGAAGCGTGTTACCATCATCACTAGAAATTGATCAAGGCCACCACATGGCTGTCATCAAAACTTGTCGAGATAGTGCTTCACTTGGTGCCCATTAACTCTGAAGATTTCACCAATTTTGTTTTTCAAATCAAGGGCACCAAACGGAGTTACATGCATTACTTCAAAAGGGCCACTCCATTTTGACTTTAGTTTTCTCGGAAACAGTCATAACCGGGAGTTGAAAAGAAGAACCAAGTCACCATACTTTAACTCTTTGTTCCAGGCATATTTATCATGGAAGTACTTCATCTTGTCCTTATACAAGGACGAGCTGGGATAGGCATGAAACCAGAATTCATCAATTTCATTGAGTTGCTCTACCCGGAGATTGGCTTCTACATCCCATTCCAGATTTAACTTCTTAAGCGCCCACATGGCCTTATGCTCTAGCTCAAGCGGCAGATGGAATGCCTTCCCAAATACCAACTGGTACGGAGACATACCGATTGGAGTCTTGTACGCAGTTCTATAATCCCACAAAGCATCGTCAAGTTTCCTTGACCAATTCGTCTGATTTACATTGACAGTTTTTGATAATATGCTCTTTATCTCCCTTTTAGAGACCTCAACTTGTCCATTGGCCTGGGGATGATAAAGGGTTGACACCTTATGATTGACACCATATTTTTAAAGTAAAGTGTCAAAGGCCTTGTTGCAGAAATGAGAACCCCCATCACTGATGATCGCCCTAGGAGTGCCAAACCTTGTGCAGATGTTTTTCTTTAAGAATGCCACCACACTCCTTGCTTCATTGTTGGGAAAAACCACAGCTTCAACCCACTTGGAAATATAATCAACAAAAACCAGAATGTAAGTGTTACTACAAGAACTCACAAATGGCCCCATGAGGTCTATGCCCCACACGTCAAAAATATCAATCTCAAGAATAGTGGTGAGAGGCATTTCATCCTTCTTGGAAATTCCATCAGCTCTTTGGCATTCATCACACCTTTTAACAAGCTCAATTGCATCTTTATACAGGGTAGGCCAATAAAAACCACATCTAATAACCTTTGAAGCAGTTCTCGCCCCACCATGATGATCACCATAGGGCGAGGAATGGCAAGCATCAACAATACTCATTTGCTCTTTTTCGGGACACATCTACGGATCACACCGTCATTGCAAATCTTGAACAAGTAGGGATCATCCCAATAATAATCCAAGTTGTCCCATTTGAGTTTCTTCCTTTGGTTAGAAGAGAGCTCACTCGAGACAATGCTGGTTACAATAAAAATTAGCAACATCCGCGAACCAAGGCATACCATTCAAAGACACTGAGAGGAGTTGTTCATCCGGGAACGAATAATTATTTTCGAGGACATTGTGGGGCCTCCCCTCCTCTTCTAAGTGGGAAAAGTAGTCCGCCACTTGATTCTCACTTCCTTTTCTATCAACGATTTCAAGGTCAAACTCTTGAAGCAGAATAAACTATCTCATCAATCTAGCTTTCGAGTCCTTTTTGGTCATCAAGTAACGGAGTGCCGCGTGATTGATGTGAACAATCACTTTGGCACCTATTATGAGATATGGCCTGAACTTTTCCATGGAAAACACAATGGCTAGCAACTCTTTCTTCGTCATCGTATAATTGACTTGGGCTTCATTCATTGTTTTTCTTGCATAATAAACCGGATGAAATATCTTGTTTATCCTTTGCCCCAAAACCGCTCCTTCTGCAACGTCACTGTAGACATATAATTTTTTACCCTCCCCGAAATTTTATATCATTTATTGTTTAGATGTTAGTTTTAGAAGTAATATCGATATTTTGGCTATTTTTCTATTAAAAAAAAAATTGCTTTATTTTCTCTTAAATTAAAAAAAACAACTACAAAAAATATTTTTCTTTATTTTTTAGTTGATACTTTGTTTAGTTAGTTTTACTTTTAAAAAAAAAGAGTTAAAAATCAAAAATAGTCACGTGTTCTTCTTAAATATGATTTCATGACAATTAGGATTTTAACTTCTTCTTTCTTATTCTTAGGACGTTGCTTTCCCCAAATAAAATAGAAAAATACATTTTATCTAATTTTAGGAAGTTTAGTTTTGTAAAATAATTTTCATAGTTATAGTTAATTACACTGTTTTGAGTTTAATTATTTTAGATACTTTTGTAAGTTTTATCTTACACAATGGAAATGAAAAGAAAAGCCAAATGAAGATTCCATCTTATCCTACTTTAACAAATTCCTCATCAGTACACTCTTGAATTCCTTGGCTTTTTGTCCTTTTCCCTAACAAATTTTGAGAATCACGTCACTTTCAAGAGAGAGCCCACACGTTTTCTTTCTCTCCAAGAAAAAAACTAAAGTATATACACACAATCTAGGAGGAGACCCTAGGGCAGCTTCCCAAGACCAAACGGACCCCCCCCCCTTTTTCATCATCTTCTCCAAACACACCCAAACCACCAAGCCGCCGCCGCACCACTGCCCCTCACCCTCCTGCCGCTGGCTATCACCAAGGTTTGCCGGAAATCCTCTACCCCGTGCATCTTTTCTTCAACAACAAAAAAAAAACAGCGCACAACACCCCTTCTACTTCCTCTCTAACCTCTAACACCTCTTACACCCAAAAACAAGAACAAAGGCAGCAACTTTCTCCCTCCTCTCAAAATCAGTGGCCGCCGGAAATAGCCCCCTCGTCGCCGCACCAATAGTAGCAGCAGCCCCCACTCCCCTTCCCTCAATCTTCTTCCCTTCCCCTCTCGAATGAACAATCCTAGCCACCTCTGATCTTCATCTTAAAATACAAGAGAAAAATGGCAGCCCACCAAACAGCCATGAAAACCAGCTAGAAACTGCAGCTCAAAAATGCAGTTCCAAACAGCCTCCTTCGTGCATATTAACGTCAAGTTCGAGATGGCCGTCGCTGATTTCCGGTCGTGGTCAGTGGTGTTCGGTCCGTGCGTTGAATTGAAAACATTTAAAAATTAAGATTCGGCAATAAAGGTCTATTCCTCTTACCTATGTACCATGTCTTCCTAATTTTATTCCAATATTTTGGTTAAACAAGTATTTCATTAAGTTTGGTATCTATGTGAATGCTCATTTCATTGTGTCTCGGAATTGGGTTTGCTTGAAAGCTGATTTGTATTTGTTGGCATTAGAATACATTTAACCATTCGTTAGCATATCTGTTTGTTGGTTTTATTAAGGTAAAATTCATTTATTATAAGGTTTTGTTGGCCTCATGATTAGTTGGAAATATGAGATGAACTTGATAAGTTTGATTCCTGTTATGACTCCACTCTTGGTGATAGATTGAAACCTATGCGGATTGAATTTTTTTTTCATATGTCTCGTTTTCATGTTGTTCTTTGGTTGAGGAATGTTGCTGCATTCTGCAAAGTATTTTTGTGGTGTTACGGTTCCCGTGGCGCGATTCGCAATGTGTACAAAAGCCGTAAGTCCAAGTTCAAGTGTGAATTTCATGTGACCCGGTTATAACTTTGTTTAATATTGAAAAATAATAATAAATATGTCGTAAATCGCGGGTACATTTCATGTGACGCGGTTTGCAACATATACCAAAGCGATAAGTGTACGACATCATGATTTGTTTCAAAATAATTTCGTAAATAACTAAAAGCGGCTAGAAGTTTAAAAATGCACAATAGGTTCTAGATACATAAATAATCAGATAACTCAGGCAAAATATTAATAGTTAAGTGACCGTGCTAGAACCACAGAACTCGGGAATGCCTAACACCTTCTCCCGGGTTAACAGAATTCCTTACCCGGATTTCTGGTTCGCAGACATTTTAAACAGAGTCAAAAATGTCCTCGGTTTGGGATTTCAATAAACGGTGTCCCGGAACATCGTCAAAAATCCGGGTGGCGACTCTGAAAATTAAATCAAATACCAAAACCGAATAATGTCACTTTAATTGGAAAAACTCCCATATCCAACGCCTGTGTCGGAAAAGGGAGGTGTGACAGCTCTGGCGACTCTGCTGGGGAACTTTAGAACCCAGAATCTCTGGTTTCGCAGGTTCAAGAATTCGAGCTTAGAATAACTATTTGGCTTTATTATCTGATTTTTACATATTTGAACCTAATGTGCTAAATGCTGCTTGTACCGCTTTGATATTACCTGAACTGTATATAAAATTATGTCGAAACCCTTCTCTCTCTGAGTCTTCTAAATCATCTGGGAAGTGTGCACTTCGTGTGACTTCTTTTCTGTTAGAGTCATATCCAAATTTTAGAACGAGGTACGGACAAGTTGCAAAGCCGGTGAAGCTTCTGTATTCCCGGTACGCTGCCCCGACCTCGGCTCGAGCTGTCCGCTCGGGTAAGCCAGGTCTAGAACAATAAACCCCAGGATTTAAACTTAGAATAACATAACCTCATGCCGAATCCCTAGTAGGAACGCTTATTTGCATCATGTGCATTTGACTTTGGGGACTCAACACAGGGGTTGGGTCCGTCTAGGACAGGTGTACACCAATTTAAAAGACCATCCTGATGCATCTTACGTGCTACTTGCATATCTGTTTATTTTGGCTTATATGTTGACTGGCTTCTAGAATGGGAAATAAAATCAAAAAAAAAAAAATCAATCAAGTGTGAGAGGTAGGTATTTGAAAAATGCTGAAACTCTCCCGAAAAAAGAAAGATAGAAAATAAGCGAATGTTTTCAAAAGTCATGTTCTCCGGTCCATCAAAACTGGCAGATCTACGCGGGTCTGATTCTCACCAGATGTGAGATACGTAGGCAAACCTCATCGGTTCCGGCCCTCAATTTTTTAAAAAAAAATCTAAAAATATTTTCCTTTCCTTCCTTCTTTAGAAAAGTCTTTCTTTGATTCCCCAATTTTTTTAAAAACAATAAATCCCCAAAAAATATTTTTCTACCTTTTCATTTTCCTCAATTTTTTTAAAAAAAAATCCAAAAATATTTTCCATTCCTTTCTTCTTTAGAAAAGTCTTTCTTTGATCCCCTTTTCTTTAAAAAAGAAATTCAAAAATATTTTTCTTTAATTCCTTTTTAGGAGTCTTTGTTTTAGAAAATCCCAAAAAATAAAAACAAAGAAATTTTTTATACCAAAAAGTATTTTATTTGTAGGAGTCTTTCATTAGAAAAAAAAAAGATAAATAAAATCAAAAATCCAAAAAAAAAAATATATATTTCTTTCTTCTTTAGAAGTCTCTCTTTTAAAAAAAAAAACAAAATAAAAAAAAGAATATAAAATCAAAAATCCAAAAATATTTTCATTCTTCTTTCGAAAATCGAAAAGAAAATTCAAGTTTCAAAAATATTTTCTTTTTCTTTAGAAGTATTTTTTTCATAAATTCAAAATAAAAGAAAAAAAATCCAATAATATTTTTCTTTCTTCTTTAGAAGTTTTTCTTTCGAAATTCACCGAAAAAAAAAGAATTTAAAGAAAAGAAAAAATAAAATTTGAAATCAAAAAAATATTTTCTCTCTTCTTCATAAGTCTTTCTTTCGAAAATTAAAAAACAAAAACAAAATTCAAAATAAAAAAAAAGAGTTAGTTTATTTCATTTATTCCTGATCTTCCCGAACTACGCAAGATATGATTCATGCGGCGTCATGATACGTAGGCAACCCACATCAGGTTCGATCGAATAATTTTGAAAAAAAAAGAAAAAAAAAATAATGATAATAAGGACCGACTGAGTCCATTCTAACGTGTCCTTTGATTTGAATTGTGAAGATAGCTTGAGGTGGTCGGTTTGTGGTAAGCTGTCAACACAAAATTCAAGGAAAAAATGACAAGCGACATTGAAGCTGTTACTAGCAGTCGTGAGACTCAGGGTCAGAAGGTNAAAAAAAGAATGATAATAAGGACCGACTGAGTCCATTCTAACGTGTCCTTTGATTTGAATTGTGAAGATAGCTTGAGGTGGTCGGTTTGTGGTAAGTTGTCAACACAAAATTCAAGGAAAAAATGACAAGCGACATTGAAGCTGTTACTAGCAGTCGCGAGACTCAGGGTCAGAAGGTTCAACAAGAGTCTACTGTGGTTGAGGAAAATAGAGTACTGAAACAGAAAATGACTGAAATATGTCAAGCATGGGCCAATTGCCAAGGACTGCCCTTCTCTGTTCAGGGTTTCCCAGGATTCACACTCATCTCGACAGCTACCATTCCGGTCTCATTGCCTGATCAATCCTATCCACCTGGGTTCAGTCCTTATCCCAACTGCACGACTACAGCTGGAACTTCTGTTGCTTGCTCCCAAAGTGTGCCATTGACAACCATTCAGACAACCGCTGATGTTACACCTGTCTTCCCTGTCTCACAACCGACAGTCGTGCAGAGGAAACCTCATGAGTCACAATTTGCTACCCAGCAAGAACAATACCATTCTCCTGAGTACCATTCGTACCTATTTGATCTTCCTGCAAATATTGAGAAGCCTGTCCAAAATATGGCACAGGAAGAAATGATCAAAAGAGTGAATAGCTTAGAACAACAGTTGAAAAACATGCAAGGGTTGGCAGGTCAAAAGAGTATTGCCTTCGAGGATCTATGTATGTTCCCTAATGTCCGCTTGCCACCTGGTTTCAAGATCCCCAAATTTGAAAAGTATGATGGACATGGAGATCCCATAGCCCACCTGAAAAGGTATTGCAATCAGCTAAGAGGTGCAGGAAGAAATGAAAAATTGCTAATGGCTTATTTTGGGGAAAGCCTTACGGGGGTAGCCTCTGAATGGTTTACTGATCAAGACACATCTTGCTGGTATGTCTGGGATGACATGGCTCAGGCTTTTGTCAAACAGTTCCAATACAACATCGACATTGCCCCAGACCGCAATTCCCTTTCCAACCTGAAGAAGAAACCAACTGAAAGTTTCAGGGAATATGCCATTAAATGGAGAGAGCAAGCGGATAGAGTTAAGCCACCAATGGATGATCACGAGCTAATCATTGTCTTCATTCAGGCACAAGAGCCAGATTATTTTCAAAACATGATGTTCGCAGTTGGCAAATCTTTCTCAGAAGCAATCAAAATGGGAGAAATGGTTGAGAATGGTCTTAAGACAGGCAGAATTATAAGTCAAGCAGCTCTCAAAGCCGCAACTCAGGCTGTCCAGATTGAATCTGATAATCTTAGCGACACAAATGAGAAGGATAAAGAAATTATGATGACATCAGGGCTGACAAGAGGTCCTAGGAGAACATCTTGAAGGTGTGACCAGCCTCGTCTATTTTCCGATGATTCCCATAGGCACTACTATTCGCCTCAGAATCCACAATACTATTTTGCTCCACCTGAGTATGTACTCCCGCCACCAAGGCACCCCAGAAGGCGAGCATTGCAAAATCTCCATCGGCCTTCACAGAATTTCCAAATGCCCTATAACCCACATCCAGGCAAGGGGTATAGAGGAGAACAAAGGTCGAAAGATAATTTTACACCAATAGGGGAGTCCTATGCAACCTTGTTTGAGAAATTAAAGCATTATGACATGATTGGACCCATTCCTCCAAATCATGTGGATCCACGTGCAAGAAACTATGACCCTTCTAAAAGGTGTGAATACCATTCCAACGCCCAGGGGCACGATGTTGAAAGATGTCGGGATTTGAAAAGAGAAATAGAAAGGATGATCCAAGAAAATCTGATTGTGATCACAGACAGTGACACCCAGAATATCACGCAGAATCATTTACCTGCACATGATGATGCACACTTTGTGGGGATGATGCGTGGTGACAGGGAGTATGAGAATCCTCTCGAGAATTTGCTGACTGAAGTTAATGATTTTGAAATTGGAGAAAGCTCTGCTGATTATGATGAGCAAATTTGTGGTTAAATGTCAAGCTTAGCAATTGAAAGTCATTCCCTCCTTACTAGGAAGGAATAATGGTAGCTTGTTTTGATGTCTTTCCTATTGTCTGGGTTATTTCAGGATTGTGATCCATATTTTATTTGTTTTATTGAGTCAAACCCTTCTATCCCTCTGTTCTGTTTGTGTCAGTCTTGTTGTCTATTTTGTTGTTATTTTCATTATCCGGGTTATTTTAGGGTTGTAACTTGGATTTTAGGTTGTTTCTCTTGTTGTTGAGCCCTTCCATCCTTTACTCAATGAAATACAATCTGTCCTTTTATGTCATTCCATGCTTAGTTCCTTTCTCGCTGGCTTTAGTGATATGACATGCATGCGGAAATTTTGGCCAGATCTTAAAAAATTGATTTAGTCTTGAATGAGATAAGTGAGAAAGAGACACTTTTGAGGATGAATAAAGATTTGAGATACTTTGGAACTAAGGTCGATTAAAATTCACCTTCAAATCATTATGAAGATCGGGTTTGAGGATGTTTAAANTCTTTGACCACCCTCTCTTGGAATCAAGTTTAGAGTCAAAAGTCCAAAAAAAAAAAAAAGAGAAAATGAAAAAAAGAAAGAGTGAAAATGAAAAAAAAAATGAAAAATCCATGCCCCAAGAGTATAAATTGGGGCAGATCTTAGAAAGTTCAAATGAAAAAAAAAGAGAAAAATAACAGTCAAAGGTCCATACCCTCAGAAAATAAAAATTGGGGCAATTTGTTTTGAAAAAAAAAAGATAAAAGAGAAAAAGAAGAGTCAAAGTCTATGCCCTAAAAAGAAAGCTAGGGTAATTTGTTTTTAAAAAAAAAAAAGAGGAAGAAAGAAAAACGAGAAAGAAAAAAACATGAGAAAAAGAAAGAAAGATGAAAAATAGTTA
>ML379669.1:2181-31513 GCA_005239525.1 Nicotiana knightiana | reverse complement strand
ATATATATATATATATATATATATATTACCCCCACTACAGTTGTTGTAATATAAAGATATTGAATCTTATAATCTTAGTATAACCAATTGCTTTTGCGAGTACTTTACAAACTCAATATATTTCTTTGAGACTTACTACGGCACCAAACCTTATTGATAATCAATTTTATTTCTCCAAAATAGTATAATTGGCTCTTCGAGGGCTTTCAATTAAGTTTGTACTACCACATATTCATCAATATCCATATGGTGAATATCTCTTTCAAGGAGAAAGTTATACCATTATGATCATGGTCAAAATCATTATATGCAAGATATGTTTTTTCTATTACTTTTGCCCAGTAATAATCACATTGCCATAATATTTTGATATAATCAAAATAGGTACATGATCAATGATCATTCATGCCATAATAATGAAATTATTTTCTTATTTCATCTCAAACCTTTTTCTAGAGATTAGTGTGGTATATTCACTATCACTACCACATTCATATTCTTCCAAGAATGAATATGTATTCATAAATCAGATTTTGTGACATTCACATCATAAATGGAAAATAATCATCTATATATCCTCTACAAAATCTCATGTCAAATCGATGACAACTATTACTTTTACAAAGTGAAGGATTATTTTGAGAATTCTTATAATTTCGTCTATTGCCACATCCACATCCAATGATATCTTCAGATATGGGACTTTATTTGCACGCCAACAATTTGCAGGTCAAACTAAGTTTCACATGTCCATTACCATAATCAACGGGTCAATTTTAAAGATTCAAACATCATAAGAGTATTCATGGCAATCGAAGATCGTAACTAGATTCTTTTTATTTATGTGTGTCTCTACGCTCCAGGCCATCACTCTGTCATTTCCATATTAGTCTCGTCAAATTGTTGGTCATGATATTAATTATTGTTGAGCTCAACCAACCCAAAAATACTATATTAGCATGGTGTGATATTGTTCACTTTGCGCCAACCGCGTACAATTTTGTCCAAAAGGCCTCATACCATTAAGAGGTCTCGCATCTTATATGTAGTCTCCTGAAATAAGTTCGATGTCACTTATCACTGCGATCTATGGATCTTACCTTGATGTAAGTTTCACGTGTCTCATTACCACGATTCATGGGTCAATTTCACTGTGTGCCATCTATATCATAAGAATATTTATGACAATCAAAAACTCACAACTAGATTCTTCCTGCTTGTGTGTGCATCTAAACTCGTAAGAGGAAGTAAGAAACCCACCACCATCACCTTGTCATTGACATATTCGTCCTGCAGACCCTGAACTATAATATCAGTTATTCGGTTTAACCTGCCCAAAAATAATCTTAAAGTGTTGTGATATTCCATTTTAGAACAAGCCCACACGGTTTTCCCCTAAAGGCCAGAGGCGTATTCAAGTTGATGGATGTGGGTTCACGTGAACCCATACTCCTCTCCCTAAATTATGTATAACAATGTTATATTTCTCCAAAGTTATTCAAATATATGTACGCGAACCCTTGCTCAAAGACTCTTATTGTAACGACCCGATCCGTTGTTAAGTAGAACCTGCATTATGATTACTGTTATTGACTTGTCATAGGTTGGTTATTCTGTTATTGATGTGTTAGAGTCGATAGGCTTGAAATCGAATGGTTGTAGTGAGAGTTCAGTCATTTAGCCTTTAAAAATAACCTTAAAATGGGAAAAGCCAACTAAGAGTTGACTTATTGGTAAATGACCTAGGAATGCAGATTTTATGGCTCTGATAGCTTCGTTAGGTGATTTGAGACTTAGGAGTGTATTCAGAATAATTTTGTGATGTCCAGTCTAGAATTAGGCTTGAATTGGCGAAAGTTAGTTTTTGGTGATCTCCGGTCGGCAGTGGAAAATAGGCTATCGGGGTCGGAATGGAATTCTGACAGTTGGACCAGGTTTGTAATGTTATTTTGGATGTGTCTGCAAAATTTCAGGTCAATCGGAGTTGTTTTGGATAGTTTCGGCATCATTGGTGGATTTTAAAAATTTCAAAGTTCTTAGGCTTGAATCCGATATAATTTTGGTATTTTGATGTTAATTTTGGTGTTTAGAGAGTGCAACTAAGTTTGAACAATGTTATGGGACATGTTGGTAAGTTTGGTTGGGGTCCCGAGGGGGTCGGGATTGATTTCGGGTGGTTAACGGGCATTTTTAGACTTAAAGAAAGAGTTGGTTTTCTGGTTTTTGTGCATCAGGGAATTGTGCATCGCGATTGCATGGCAAAGGCTGCGATCACGTAGAAAACTCTGAGGGCCAGGCAAAATTTTGCATCGCGATCGCGTGTATCAGAGTGCGATCGCGTAGGTTTGGAAGAAAGTGAAATGCGATCGCGTGGGCTAGGTCACGATAGCGTAGGGTCATGACAGGTGCTTGGGGTGAGGTCAAAGGGTCTTCGCGATCGCGTCCATCTGGTTGCGATCGCGTGAGGTTGAGCTGCTGTGAACCGCGATCGCGTGGCTTTTGTCGCGATCGCAGTGAAGAAATCACTGGGCAGTATATAATTAAACCCTCCACGACTTAAACCCTTTTTACACCATTTCTGTACGGACAGAGAGCTTTGGGGGCGATTTTTGAAGAGCAAAATCAGTGTTCTTCATAGAGGTAAGTGTTTTGATCATTAAAACTCGTTTATGGGTGATTATAGAACATAATCTCAGTATTAACTCATGAAAATCAGTAGAATAAGGTGGGTTTAGGGCTTGAGATTTTGAGACCTTTAGGGATTGATTTGAGGGGTCAAACGAACTCTGATTTTAGTGTTCTTTATATGTACAGACTCGTGAGATGATGAATAATAGTTTTGTATAAAAAATTTTGAGTTTCCGGACGCGGGACCGGGGGTCGGGTTTTGATCAAATTCGGATTTTTGAGCTAAATTTGATATTTTTCGATTGGAGTTTATTCCTTAAGCATGAATTGATGATAAAAATCTGAAGTTGATAGATTTGGAGCCTTCAGAAGTTGATACGAGAGGCAAACGTATCGCGGAATAGTTTCCGGGCTAGTTTTGAGGTAAGTAATATCTTTAAATCCTGTCTTGAGGGTATGAAACCCCGGACTATGCACCTTTCCACGGGTTTTGAAATGAAAAGGTGGAAACTTTGGAAATATCTTCCTATTTAGGCGACTATTGAGTTGCTAAACCGACTTTTAAGCCTATGCTTAATTAGTGTTATTATATCATGATATAATTTGGGTTGTAAGCCATGTTTGGGGCTTAGTGCCGATCTGTTTACTCCTTGGGGGCTGTTTTTACTATTTTCCTCACTTGATATGTTATGATTTTCACTCAGTCTTTTATTGATAATTTTTTTGACACTCAAAGTATTTGATGCTATTTCTTGAAAATGAAACATTGTTTTGGGTCGAGAACCCGGTATATTAATGGCCTGAAGGGCAAATTGGGAGTGTCTCACTGAGTGAGGTTGCGGGCCTATATTGTGAGGATGTTATGATATGAGTGTGGATGCTGGCCAATATTGTGAGTGATTTATGCCATGATGTGGCTTGTTTATAGCGCTTGGCTGCAGGAGCCCCTCCGAAGTCTGTACACACCCCCACTGAGCGCAGTTACCTAATGAGTGATGCCCGCGGGGCTTATGCTGAGTGATTGCGAGGATGCCTGATGGGCTGATACTGAGTGACTGTGAGGTTGCCTGATGGGCTGATACTGAGTGACTGTGAGGATGCCTGATGGGCTGATATTGAGTAATGGTGAGGATGCCTGATGGGCAATGGTTACGATAAGTGATTTTGGCCCGAGGGGCAGTTTTATGAGGATTTTTTCTAAGTTTTTGAACTATGATTTACTTCATTTTTCAAACTGATTTTTACTGAGAATTTTACTGAGATACATTGATATTATACTTGTTTTGAAAAAAAAGAGGATTTCTGGAAATTAGTTTTTGAACTTATGTATTTGATGAATACGTTATGGTGACTTGGTGTTTTACTGGTTTTATGAATTGGTGTATCCGTGCTGTGCATTTTATATTTCTCGGACTGTGATTTATTTTCATTACTACTGAGTTGGCGTACTCATCATTACTCCCTGTGCCTCTGTGCACAGATTCAGGTGACGGTCCGGAGCAGTAGCTGTCTCAGTCCGTTAGCAGCAGTTACGGGATTTCGAGGTAGTTGTCCAGCTTCCACATCTTCTCCATTTCCCTTCCTTATTTAGTTTTAGCGTTTGATCGAGAGACATATATTATAGTTTTAGCAGAGTTAGATTTATTTATTCTTAGATGCTCATGACTATTGACTCCAGTCTTGGGAGGTTTTGGTTAGAGTTGTCAGACTGTTATTGGGACGCTAAGACTTAATTACATTATTCTATGCTATGGTTGCTGCTTATTATTAAATTGTGAACTTTTATAATTGAAAAAATGCGTAGTAATGAGATGGTTGGCTAGCCTAGTTCCATGATAGGCGCCATCACGGCCTGTTTGGATTTGGGGTCGTGACAAGTTGGTATCATAGCTCTAGGTTACGTAGGACTCAACGGTCATGAGCAGGTTTAGTAGAGTCTTGCAGATCTGTACGGAGACGTCTGTACTTATCTTTGAGAGGCTGCAGAATCCTTAGGAAACGTTCCACATTCTTGAATTCTTATCGTACGAATCCATTTTATTCATCCAAAAGCTTAACTCTTTGAATTCCATTCATGTATTTGAATGCGCACATGAGCGCTTGGTATCAGTTGCGCATCGTCGGCTTGTGACTTCCATGGGTGAGATGTGATTGTTAGCCTATGGATAATGGGCCAGTCGAAAGGACTTGAGGCAGGATTTTTGACTGTGGCTTGAGTGCTGAGATTTCATTTGTGTGAGCACATGTGTTGGGGGACTTATATGTCCGGTTGTGTCCTTATTGGTGTAACTTTGTGACTAGTTGACTACATGGTGAGTGTGATCGGATAGTTAGATGTATTCAGGTTGTTTGATTATGACCAAAATGAATTGGCGGGAGATGTGGCAAGAACCATTGATTATTTGACTTCTGTATTGAGTTAGAATATGGCTTCGAGTTATGAGTATTGAAGGACATCTCGTGTAGTTTAGTTGTGGAGTGAAGTGGGTTTTCCTTTTATGCTCTGAGTTCCTGCGATTTCTTTTGAGCTGACCAATTCCCCAGCAGCGTCTATGTATTTGATTAATGGTATATTCCCGCCGTATTAACACTCATTTGTTATTGTATTTATTGATGGCATCCTGACGTACTTTCGTAGCCAGGGATAGCATACTTGGCATTTGATGATGGTATTACAAGGATATAGGGAGGAGAAGCTTTGTGCGAAGTTCTCCAAGTGTGAATTTTTGGCACAGTTCAGTAGCATTCTAGGGGAACGTGGTGTCTAGTGAGGGTATTCATGTAGTCAGAAGAGTGTGTGTAGAGCTTCCAGAATCTCAATAATTCCTTGACCACAACCCCAGTGTTAGTATTGCCATCAACTTCAGGTTCTTATACTGCTAAATGGGATGTCTTGGGGGTAGGCAGTGGTTGTGTTCTAATGTAGGAAGGTATAGTAACTGCGTGATGGCTATGATTTTTGGAAGTGTATAGGGAGATAATATTATGAGATTAAGAAGGTAGGGGTATCTCTTGCAGGTTGTCTTGAGGTGTGTGACCCTTATGTTAATTTGTAGCAAGTTCTTTTCTATCAGTAGATGATGTATGTTGAAATTTGACTTTAGCTCGCTTGTGGGAGTTGGAATGATCATTACAATGGTGAATGCGAGAATTGCATACGAGTTGAGGGTTAGATGGTTTGGGTCATATGAGCGTATGAAGGATTTAGTTGAATCCCACCACAGTATGGTGGCAGTGATAATGTGTGGGCGTCATGAGTTATTGTTTGTCTTGATCTTAGGCTTTGAGCCAAGTGGGGGAGTCCGCTAACGATAAGTTGATTACACGATTATGTGTTGTATTGGTTTCTCTTTGAGGTATGTTGGTAAATCAGTTATGACGTACAGAGGTGGAGTCTGGGAATGACTCGGGTGATGGAAATTTCTTCGATACAAGTTGTAATGTACTTTACGGATAGTGGAATTCATTGTATGATGGATTTGTACTGGTAAGTGTAAAGTGTGCAATGTATGAGTGTGATTGTTTCTTTAAAGGTGTGGATTACTTTCCTAGTATGTGCAAGCGGGGTCAGTTCGTTCTGTTTACTTGGTTAGTGTAATTGAAATTGCGTAGACTAAATGACGTTCGAGATTGGTTTAGACGGAATCAAGGTTATATGTAGCGATCGAGGATCTTCAAGGTGTCAAGGCTTGTGGTGTATTTGCATTATCATGGATTCTATCCATCAATATCAGGAAAGTGAAGGTAATGACTTTAAATTCGCAGGAAGTCTCTTCAGGGTAAGTATTTCTAATGTGGTGCATTTGGGGATAATTGAGGGAGTATTCAGTGGCTTATGAGCCTTAGACGGTATATTTTTATGCTCGGGTTTCGTGCGGTGATTCGGGATTGAGAATTGTGATATTACGGCAAGAAGAGGTATCAATTCGAAAGTAAGTCAGAAGGAACTTGGATTAATAGGACAGCTTGGTAGTAGGTTGGATCGGCATGATAAGGGATATGGTTAGTTCTTTGGGTGTTTATAAGGTAATGAGTTGTTACAGGTGTTTATTAGCAATTCTCTTGGAATTTGGTGGCATGCTTAGCTTGGTTGAGTTAGAAGGATTCAGTCCTGGCAGTTTGGTGTTGTACAAATGTGATTCGGGAGTTCTTGATGGTTTCTACCATGGTTAGAAATGTATATTTTTCACTAGCGTGAGGGCCATGTGATGTATAGTGATTCTGCTTCTAAATGCTATCAATGGAAAGTTCTTGGCCAGTTGGGTACGTAGTTGTTTGGGTCTAGGAAGGGAGCATGAAGTTCTCATATTTATCATAGGATTGCATCGCGTATGCGGTATTTTGTGTATAGTGGAGAGTGGCATATGTGAGGTCACAGTTCAGTTTTGGAAGGAAGGTCAGAACTGGAAGTTTCAGATGATTAGGTAAAGGATACCACGCTGGATGAGGGTATACATTCAGAGAGGGGAATGTGTTGAATACGGGTGCTTCAATGGTGTACGACACTCTTTTGTCAGATCGACTGCTGATATTCAAGGTTGTTTGGTGGCACAGAATAATTATAGGAGTACCCCTCGTGGGATAATTGAGTATTAGAGGTGTTATATATTCGAGCAGTGGAAATGGGATCAAATATGGTAATGTGTGCGCTCCATGGGCTTCGAGAATGAGAGTCCTCGTAAACAGATTATTCGTGGTTTTGAACTGTGAGGATACGAGCAAAGCTAGTCAGGTGTTAGTATATACCATGAGTCGGCCATTATGAACTTTCGGAGAGAAATAATACTTAGAGTTATTGGTAGGCCAGTATGGGTGTGTGTTCTGCACCGAGTCAGAATTGTTAACTCTGAAATGCTATTGTTGAGGGATGTACCATTCGATTGTCATTGAGCTTATTCGTGTCTTGGAGTGATCTATGAGTTACCTTTCGGTGTTCGAGGAGTTGTGATCGTTGGTTATATATTTGCATAGGGTGTAGTTCTATCGGGGCTTTATAGTGAGATTTGAGTAAGGCAAGTAAGTAGCTGTTGCACGATTGAGACGTGTTGGTTATGTTCTTTCTAGTTTGGGTGGCATGGTATCGTCCGATTTCCCTGTGGTTATGGAAATGCACTTCGAGTAATTTATGTCGAATTTCGCATGGTTATTGATTTTGAGCAAGGTGGCTTGGAGTGTGTCATGTGGTCCAGCGGTTGGATGGGATCACGCGTTGCAGCTCAGTTAGGTAGAGGTATCATCCTTGGTGTTGGATTTGGGCGATATGGTTTCACGATGTGGTAATGTTAAGTGTTAGTGGCAGGATAGTCCTCTCGTGTGGGTCTTCTTTATTTAATGAATTGAGTTCTTGGTATGTGTTTATTGAGTGTACAAGTTGCACAAGTTATGGCTCTGAATGGTATTGGTACTGATCGGACGAATGGTTGTTGGTTTATACGTGTATATTTCATCATCGGCAGTATGTGGAAGTGTTAGAGCGAGGCATGGTTTGATAATAGGGTATGTACCGGTATTGAGTTGTTTGAACAGCTATTGGGGTTAGGAGTTATCGCTATGAGTGGTTGAGCCACGCGGAATATTAGGTGATTTCATCTTGGGTTACGAATACGGTTTGATATAGCGTGTTCAGACTATTTCAGCTTATAGTCGTGGAAATTTGAACTTGAAAATTATTCAGAAGTGGAAACTTGGTTTTAAGGTTTATGGGTCAGAATTTGATAATGAAATTTCAGTTATATTGTGTTATCAGACCTACATGGGGTAGGGTGACGTGGGATCACCTCCGAATATGTGCATGGAAGGTTACACAGCAAATTTTGGTGGTGTTGGAACAGCTCTAGACCCGTTCGAGGACGAACGTTTGTTTAAGAAGGGGAGAATGTAACGACCCAGTCAGTCGTTACGTAGAACCTGCATTATAATTGTTGTTATTGACTTGTCATAGGTTGGTTATTCTGTTATTGATGTGTTAGTGTCGTTAGGCTTGAAATCGAATGGTTGTAGTGAGAGTTCAGTCATTTAGCCTTTAAGAATAGCCTTAAAATGAGAAAAGTCAAGTAAGAGCTGACTTATTGGTAAATGACCTCGGAATGCGGATTTTATGGCTCGGATTGCTTCTTAGGTGATTTGGGACTTAAGAGTGTGTTCAGAATAGTTTTGTGATGTCCGGTGTAGAATTAGGCTTGAATTGGCGAAAGTTAGTTTTTGGTGATTTCCGATCGACAGTGGAAAAGTAGGCTATCGGAGTCGGAATGGAACTCCGACATTTGGACCAGGTTCGTAATGTCATTTCGGATGTTTCTGCAAAATTCCAGGTCAATCGGAGTTGTTTTGGATAGTTTCGGCATCATTGGTGGATTTTAGAAATTTCAAAGTTCTTAGGCTTGAATCCGATGTAATTTTGGTGTTTTGATGTTAGTTTTGGTGTTAGTTTTGGTGTTTCGAGAGTGAAACTAAGTTTGAATGATGTTATGGGATATGTTGGTAAGTTTGGTTGGGGTCCCGAGGGGCTCAGGATTGATTTCGGGTGGTTAACGGGAATTTTTAGACTTAAAGAAAGAGCTGGTTTTCTGGTTTTTGTGCAGCAGGAAATTGTGCATCGCGATCACATGTCAAAGGCTCCGATCGCGTAGAACACTCTGAGGACCAGGAAAAGTTCTGCATCGCGATCGCGTGTATCAGAGTGCGATCGGTAGGTTTGGAAGAAGGTGAAGTGTGATCGCGTGGGCTAGGTCGCGATCGCGTAGGGTCATGACAGGTGCTTAGGGTGAGGTCAAAGGGTCTTCGCGATCGCGTCCATCTGGTTGCGATCGCGTGAGGTTGAGCTGCTGTGAACCGCGATCGCGTGGCTTTTGTCGCGATCGCAGTGAAGAAATCACTGGGCAATATATAATTAAACCCTTCGCGACTTAAACCTTTTTTACACCATTTTTGTACGGACAAAGAGCTTTGGGGCGATTTTTGTAGAGGGAAATCAGTGTTCTTCATAGAGGTAAGTGTTTTGATCATTAAAACTCGTTTATGGGTGATTATAGAACATAATCTCAGTATTAATTCATGAAAATCAGTAGAATAAGGTGGATTTAAGGCTTGAGATTTTGACACCTTTAGGGATTGATTTGAGGGGTCAAATGAACTCCGATTTTAGTGTTCTTTATATGTACAAACTCGTGAGATGATGAAGAACAGTTTTGTATAAAAAATTTTGAGTTTCGGGATGCGGACCCGGGGGTCGTATTTTGACCAAATTCGGGTTTTTGAGCTAAATTTGATATTTTTTCGATTGGAATTTATTCCTTAAGCATGAATTGATGATAAAAATCTGAACTTGATAGATTTGGAGCCTTCAGAAGTTGATACGAGAGGCAAGCGTGTTACGGAATAGTTTCCGGGCTAGTTTTGAGGTAAGTAATGTCTTTAAATCTTGTCCTGAGGGTATGAAACCCCGGACTATGCACCCTTCCACGGGTTTTGAAATGAAAAGTGGAAACTTTGGAAATATATTCCTATTTAGACGACTATTGAGTTGCTAAACCGACTTTTAAGCCTATACTTAATTAGTATTATTATATTATGATATGATTTGGGCTGTAAGCCATGTTTGGGGCCTAGTGCCGATCTGTTTACCCCTTGGGAGCTGTTTTTACTATTTTCCTCACTTGATATGTTATGATTTTCACTTAGTCTTTTCTTGATAATTTTTTTGACACTAAAAGTATTTTGATACTATTTCTTGAAAATGAAACACTGTTTTGGGTCGAGAACCCGGTATATTTATGGCCTGAAGGGCAAATTGAGAATGTCTGACTGAGTGAGGCTGCGGGCCTGTATTGTGAGGATGTTATGATATGAGTGTGGCTGCTGGCCAATATTGTGAGTGATTTATGCCATGATGTGGCTTTTTTATAGAGATTGGGCTGTAGGAGCCCCTCCAGAGTCTGTACACACCCCCAGTGAGCGCAGGTACCTAATGAGTGATGCCCGCGGGGCTTATGCTGAGTGATTGCGAGGATACCTGATGGGCTAATACTGAGTGACTGTGAGAATGCCTGATGGGCTGATACTGAGTGACTGTGAGGATGCCTGATGGGCTGATATTGAGTGATGGTGAGGATGCCTGATGGGCAATGGTTACGATAAATGATTTTGGCCCGAGGGGTAGTTTTATGAAGATTTTTACTGAGTTTTTGAACTATGATTTACTTCGTTTTTCAAACTTATTTTTACTGAGAATTTTACTGAGATATATTGATATTATACTTGTTTTGAAAAAAAAAAGAGGATTTCTGGAAATTAGTTTTTGAACTTATGTATTTGATGAATACGTTATGGTGACTTGGTGTTTTACTAGTTTTATGAATTGGTGTATCCGTGCTGTGCGTTTTATATTTCTCAGACTGTGATTTATTTTCATTACTACTGAGTTGGTGTACTCATCATTACTCCCTGTGCCTCTGTGCACAGATTTAGGTGACGGTCCGGAGCAGTAGTTGTCTCAGTCCGTTAGCAGCAGTTACGGGATTTCGAGGTAGTTGTCCAGCGTCCACAACTTCTCCATTTCCCTTCCTTATTTAGTTTTAGCATTTGATCCAGAGACATATATTATAATTTTAGCAGAGTTAGATTTATTTATTCTTAGATGCTCATGACTATTGACTCCAGTCTTGGGAGGTTTTGGTTAGAGTTGTTAGACTATTATTGGGACGCTAAGACTTAATTACATTATTCTATGCTATGGTTGCTGCTTATTATTAAATTGTGAACTTTTATAATTGAACAAATGCGTAGTAATGAGATGGTTGGCTAGCCTAGTTCCACGATAGGCGCCATCACGGCCTGTTAGGATTTAGGGTCGTGACACTTATGGTGCGATTATTATTGGGTGCACCTCTAAAGTGAAATTGGCGTTTCAAATGTCACTCTGAACGGTCTTGTTTCGGCATGGAGTATATATATATATATATATATATATGTGTGTTTGTGTGTGTGTGTGTGTGTGAAAATTACTAAATTTCAAAAAAGAATATAAGTTTGAACCTATAATTTCAAAAGTGTAGCAGGTTCATTGTAAAATATTAAAGTTAAACCCGTTAAATATAACTTTTAGATCCACATCTTCACGACAGCGCGCCCATCCTCTTGAATTAATGGATCCGCCTCTGCTAAAGGCCTTTTCCATTAAGAGATCTCACACCTTATGTGTAGTCTTTTAATCTTTTCATTTACTAATATAGAACTTAATTCGCACATCATGAATATTTAAGACTGTTCATCTTCAAAATATTTAAACATGTATAATTTATTTTTATTTAAAATTTATAAATATAGAATCTAAACATACGATAATAATTCAATATTATATAAAATTATAGAGAAAATTTCAAAAATTATACGGTATTGTAAATATTATTTGTTTGCTGAGGCATGCTCTAAAAGCTAGTGGCGATAGCATTGTCGTGGTGGACGTTGTGAGGTGGTGGCTAGTAATGATTGTAGTTGATGGTTGGTAGAGGTGACTGGAACCGGTGGTTCTATAGTGATGGTTGTGCGGTGCATGGTGGCTTACAATAGAGTTATTGGTAGTGATTGACTATATGGAGGCGATGTGATGGTTGGTGTTGTAGTATGATGGATGGGTTGTCTTGTCTTCTTTCTTAATCAGAGATCTCGGATTTGAGTTTTGAGAACGGAGAAATCTCTTGCANCAGATAAAAGATCGGGATAGCCGGGATGACCTATTTCAAGATCAGATGATCCACCTCTTTGTCCGCTTGGGAGGGCTAACTCGGATAGGTCAGATACGAGGGAAACAGCCCATAAAAGAGAGATCGGATGCCCTTTCCGATGCAGTTCACGATGCGGAGCTGCCCTCGAACAGAGCTCCTCGCAGAAATTCCAGATCATTGAAGAGGAATAAAAAAAAATGGTAGTTTTCCTATCAAGTACCTGGATGTTTTCTTGTCCCTCAAGAGAATAAAGAGAGAACCTTCCTCTACTGAAGAAAATGATCGATCTTTTCCCCTATCGTATTGAATCAATAAAAAAAAGAGGTCAGTGCTACGGCCCCCTATTGTTTGATCCAATATTGATCGGGGACGAGCCCCCACTTCCATAGATCCTTGGTTTGACCTCCCGTAGTGGTCCTTGCTTTTTGAAACATTTATTTCTTTAATAAGGTTTACACCATGTGGATGTGGATTCTGGATACCAAATGATTATACCCAAAAAGAAAAAAGAAAAAAAAGAAGCCACTTTAAAATGTCTAGTCAACCTTAAAGATGTTGAAAGTCAACTTCAAATAATGTTTTGAACATCTCAACCATGTTCTGGTAGCTGAGAATCCAAACTCTTTATGCCATAGCTAAATACTTCTCTACTGGGGACAATCAGCTCTATAAATAAGAAAATTAATTATTTCAACTCTACTATTATTCCAAGTTTACACCTTTTTCTATAAATTTCTTCTTTTTTTTCACTTTTTGTAAATATAGGGACAAGTAAAAAGTGACTTCTTTTTACTAATGGGGATTTTATTTTGTAAATCTGCAAAGCTTGCTCATGCTTCTTCTAGCCAATTCTTTGGTAGAATCCTCTATCTTCTTCCAATTTATCTTTGCCTTTTTTTTTTTTGAATAAAATTTATAAAAAAGGTTAAACTGCATTGTGATTTCTTAAACATCCTTTTTTGTATATGTAATTCAGGGATTCTTGAAATATAATTCTACTTTTTTCTTTATTTATTTATGAAATTTCAGATTAACTAAAAAAATCTGAAGTGTTGAAAAGCTCCTTAAAACTGCCACTAGAAAATATAACAAATTATAGTTCTGGAGAAACTATTTTTCTTTTTATTTATATGAACCGAGACGAGCTAAAATGAAGCGACATAGACAGAGAAGATTCATATAGCCGACCTCAATATGATTGTGTTGTAGTAAATAAAAACACAATCATGTATAAGGTTCATGATATGATTAAAGCACGTATGATATTGGCGTGGCTCATTTCTTCCTTCTGTTGAATGCAATATAGTTGTTCAATTCTAATGGGCAGTTCGGTGTACCAAGCCCCCGTTATGCTCGGGGTTCGGGAAGCGCCAGACCACAAGGGAGCCTTACCCTGTGTTTCTGCAAGAGGCTATTTCCACGGCTCGAACCCGTGACCTCCTGGTCACGTGGCAGCAACTTTACCAGTTACGCCGAGGCTCCTCCTTATTCTATATGTCAAATTCTATTTCCAAGCTGATTACATCTTTAGATTTCTTATTTCAGATCCTAAAACTGGCCCTGGCAATAAGAAAAAGGAACCAGTTCACTCTCATAAACAGTCATTCTATGACAGTTCAGGCAAAAGTGAGTCATGTGTTCACAGTAACCTCAAGTCTTTTACCTTCAATGACCTCAAGAATGCCACTAGGAACTTCCGAGCCGATAGTCTTCTTGGCGAGGGAGGTTTTGGATACGTCTTCAAAGGATGGATCGATGAGAATACGTTTGTTCCCTGCAAGCCAGGAAATGGAATGATGGTAGCTGTCAAGAAACTTAAGCCTGAAAGTTTCCAAGGGCACAGAGAATGGCTTGTATGTTATCAAGAAACTACAGAACTGTAACGGTTCAGGTCCAACTGCCAAGGTATTGCCCACTTTGACCCAAACGTTGGAGCCTCATGATTTTGTTCATGTGGGCATTAACCCTAAAGGCGTTTCGATAATTGAATTCCTGAGCCCGCCTTAATATGGCCCCTAAAGTTTTCCTCCTATTTCGATATGGGATTTGTCTAAGGCAAGCTTTACAACAAACCTCCTTTCAAAGTCAACCGCCAGCTGTCCATGGACACTTACACTCACCACTTAGGAACCCAGCGTCCTCTCTGAGGTTTGCCAAGATAAGGCGAGTTCATTAGCCCAGGGCTCCAGGTGCCTAATGCGTGAAAGTTAAGTGAACAAAATTGTGAAGTCCCGAAGATTTGGCCATAGTGGACAATACCTTGACAGTCAGGCCTGGACCCGTTACAACAACTTCTCTTTAAAATCTCTTGTAGTACATGTCTTTTGTGATTTAACTTTGTTTTCCACATATCTTACCTGCAGGCAGAGGTTAACTACTTAGGGCAGCTTCACCATGAAAATCTAGTGAGGTTAATTGGATATTGCTCAGAGGCTGATAACATGCTTCTTGTTTATGAGGTTATGACAAAAGGAAGTTTGGAAAATCATTTATTTAAAAGTGAGTCAATCTCTTCACAGAATTGTTTCCAGAAAATATTTCTCCATATTGCTTAGTAATTGATGGAAGCAGAGGCGGTCCTATGTGTTATAGTGAGGGGTCGCGGGACCCCCTAAGCTTCAGCAGAAATAGTTAGTTTAAAGCACTTGACACTCTGAATACTAAAAGCCTTTAGGAGGCACTGGTTGAGCAGAATACTATGCCTCAGTCGCGTAAAAATCCTGGATCAGCCTCTGGATAGAAGACTAACATCGTTGATCTTTCAATTGTTTTATGCAGAGGGAGTTCAGCTTATACCTTGGGCTACACGAATGTGTATCGCTGTAGACGTGGCGCGAGGCTTGTCCTTCTTACACGGTCTTGAAGCAAATGTTATTTACCGCGATCTCAAGGCTTCAAACATACTACTAGATTCAGTAAACTCTCCAAATCTGAAACAATGATTAGCACTAGAAAACTGTTTGTCCAAACTTACATTGAACTTGTGCAGGATTTCAATGCCAAGCTATCAGATTTTGGATTGGCAAGAAATGGTCCTAGTGCAGACAGAACTCATGTCTCAACCAGGGTTGTAGGTACTACGGGTTATGCTGCACCAGAATATGTTGCATCAGGTTTCTTTCATTAAGCTCAACTTATGAGCTATTTATTGATTCTTGTTCCTTATTAATTTAATATATACCGATAGTGTAAAAGTTTTTACACTATTAGGTGTAATAATCTTTTGTTGAAGGTTGCTCGCCTTATTTTTCAGGTAACTAGTTCCTAAGTTGCTCCGACATGGCAGTTTAGGTGCCGCACCCGTGTCGGCACGACACTAGTATGGGTGTGGGTATGGGATCCGTACCGGATCTGGTCAAACAATTTTGGGTACTTTGACCACGACGGACTAAAAAATTCGAAATGAGATACAATTTGATTACCGAAATCAGAACTAAAACTAGGGTAAATTTGAATAAAATAGCATATCTTATCTAGGAAATCAATATTTTACCTATCTACAACTTGAGAATAAAAAGGAAATCCACACTTTACAAGCTAGATGTAAGTATTCCACAAAATTTCTCATAAATTAGAGAGATTTCTATTTTTTAAATTATTTTTAGCCGAATCCCCGCACCTGTATCTATACTAGGATCCGTATCCCCGAATCTTAAAATTTAGATCTTAAAAGATCCGACCTCTAGATCCGCACCCGTGTCGGACACCTGCACCGATATATGAGCAACTTAGACTAGTTCCACTATCATGGACAATTACCTATAGTTATTTTTAGGCGACTTGATAACGTAAAATTGTTTTATACTGTCAGTGTATAGAAATTAAAGTCATTGCTTATTAAGATAAAGATTTGCCCCTTCTAATTTCCGTGTCAAACGTCAGCTTTATTATAAGGGTAGCCCAGTGCAGGTTTCTGTGTCAAACGACATGATCAGTATAGATTTACCTGTGATAGCAGGTTAGTTATCATCTTTCAGCGGTAATACTTACCACATAAGTGATCTGATTGCGTACATAGTCGGTGCATAGAGCTTAAAGTATCTGATATTTTGCAGGCCTTTTCACTAATATTTCCAACTCAACTTATTCCAAACAGGTCACTTGACACCAAAGAATGATGTCTACAGTTTTGGGGTTGTTCTATTAGAGTTGCTCTCCGGGAAGCGCGCAACGGGTGATGAAAATGCAGGAGGGATTGATGAAACATTGGTGGAATGGGCAACACCATTCCTAATTGATAACAGAAGAGTACTGAGAATCATGGACACAAGATTAGGAGGACAGTACTCAAAGAAAGGTGCTCAAACTGCAGCTGCCCTTGCCCTGAGGTGCCTCGACGTCGATCCGAAACTTAGGCCAAATATGAATGAAGTTCTAGCAACACTAGAGCTTGTGCAAGCACCAAAAAATGTTACTAATTAGAGTTCACAACAGATTAGACAATGCAGATGACAAGATAAGTTTTCGGGTGGTGGAGTAGTAAGTACGTCTTCATCCTTAACTAGAAATCTCGGGTTCGAGTCCCTAGATATGGAGTCGCTTTGTTAGGGAGCGCTTTACCTCCAATGTGGGACTTTCCGGCGCGAATCCGAATTTAGTCGGGCCCCAATGTGGATACCGGACACCAGGTGGGAAACCAAAAAAAAAAGTTCACCCTCAAAGTATTCTAATAGTTACCAATAGGGGTGTACATGGACCAGGCAAAACCGAACCAAACCAACTATATTTGTTTGTATTGGTTCGATTTTGTTGGGGTATTTTGGGTTTTCGGGTTTTCTTTTTTTTGTTATGTAAATATTATTTCAATTTTACTTTGATAAAATTTTTATAAGTAAATATTGTTTAGTAAAAATTTTAAAAATGACAAATATATAATCTATTAAAACATTCTTATGGAAGAATTTTCTTAGTAACACATGGTAGTATTTTTTTAGTTATTTAACAATAATTTTACGTTGATATACACTTTCAAGATTAAATTATTGAAATATCATTTCAAACTCGAAAAAGATATAAGAATTTAATAAATCTTGACATATATATATATATATATATATATATATATATATATATATATATATATATATATATATATATATATACATATGGAAGAGAAAAGAGATTGGCGTATTTCACTAACACTTGATAAGAAAGTGATCATATAATCCATTATTTAAAGTTAATAAATATGAAGCACTTCATATTTAACTAAATATTACTTCCCATAAGAAAATTAGAAATATTTCTAGACATTTTTTAAAGAAAATTATATAAACAGTCTTAAAATTATATATAAAAATTATATGTTTATATGTTGGTTTGGTTCGAGTATTTTTACTCAATACCAAATATAATCGGATTTTTTTAATCGATTTAGTTTGACTTTTTAATTTGATGTGATTTTCCAATTCGGTTTGTACACCCCTAATTACCAATTGCAGGAAAAATGTCCATAATGTGAATAGTAACAAAATTTTTGGTTGGCAGAAAAGAAACGTTCACTGCCCAGAAAACAAAATCTGGCCATATACTATTAGATGGAAGTTACTTTCCAAATAGAAACCACAGAAAGAAAGAGTCTATTGAGTTTACTTTCTCTATGAAAACTTCTAGTTGACAAAATCAAAATTAATAATTTTATCAAATAAAAAAAAGAACGTTTCAAATGATTATTTGCATGCAGTACTCTCCATAAATGTAGTCTAATCAACATGGAGTAACATTTAAAGGATTGTTGTAGTTATGGGAATGTGAGTCCCATGTATATCAATGATAGTTTGCATTTAAGAATTGCAAACAATGTAGGAGTTTCTTTGAAATGACCTGTATGCCCTTGGGCGACCATCTTTAGTATTTGTTGAGATTTCTTAAAATAATTAATTGTATATTTATGTATTTTAAAATTTATATAATGTTTGAATTCTTAATGAATAGACTATGTACTCAACGAACTTCGATCATAGAGGGAGAAGTATAATCTTGTATGACGATACTTCTCATACTTCCTAATATATAATGATTTTCAAAGAAAAGAATTCCACAAATTAATCGTCTTAATTTTTACTTCAGATATTCTCAACTCATATTTTAGAGATGGGATACTTATTATACAATTTGAACAAATATTTAATATTCTATAATAAGAAAGGGGACTTGAAACTATACTTTATTCTTAAATTTTTTTTTTCCGAATTTTATAAAGTATTTCAATTGAAATTGTAATTTAATGAGAACTTTATATAAAATGATATCAATTGATAATGATATAATAACATTTGATGTAAATCAACATACATTATCACTAAATTTTTTTTTAATAAATTCTTCTTAACCTGGAATAGTTAATAAATAAAATAAATGAAATAATATTTCTTAAGGAAATAATAGAATTGTCATATATAAATGTATGTGACCTTAGTATTTTTAATCAGGTGAACATTTGAATTATAAAATTATCAAGTTGAAAGTATTTACTGAAAAAATAGTAATAACAATCAAGTAATGCATTTAACGAAGATAGTGAAGGTTGAATGGAAAGTGACGTCCACCTAAAGAATTTAATAGTTGATGGCCACGTTAGTTTTGAATTTTCATGTTATTAAAAACCCACAGCCAAATTTTTGAACCTAGTATACAAACAAATAATGCACTAATATATTTAAAAGAAATGACCATTATGCCCTTGGTCAGCCTCATCTTCTCTTTTATATAATAGAAAAATCTTGAAATATGAGGGGGGAAAAGTGCTAAAATGTTTACTAGTTTCTCTTTAGAAACTAACCATCTTTTCCTCAAAATAAAACATCTACCAAACAATTTTTTTCTTTATCTTTTTAATGTACTATCACGATCTTGCAAAAATACACGGTAAACCTACGAAGACTAGACCTGTATTGCTTGAACTTTCTAAAAATATTGTTGTACCCGCATTGAATCATAATGCACTTATTTTGGAGGATCAAACACGCACCCGGAGCATTTTTAAAAATTTCAAGCAACTTAGGAATAGACCTAATGTGGTCTGACCCTCCCTCGAATTCAATGCATATCAGGAGCTAAGTGCACCGAGCTGTTATGTTTGCGCGGACTCTCCAAAATGCTGCCGCACCCGTGTGAGATCCTCCAAAAATGCACCACTTTTGGAGGATCCGACACGCACTCGCCGACATTTTTGGAGAGTCCGAGCAACATAGCCGAGCTGCCTTTTTATCTTTTTTGCATTAGCTGACTGGCCCAGGGTTGGGACAAATTGTTTCTAGGTAGAGTAGAAATGAAATAAAGATTTTTTAAAAGAGAAACAAAAATCTAAAGAATCCAATATACAGTATACAATTGCAATCACATTTGTCAAAAGTGATACAGATTATACAAACTTCACCTTAATAGGAGCAAACTCTGATGTCTGTCTAACACCTACAACTAATGAAACAATATGAGAAATCTTTCTATGGTAATTCTCTTATAAGAGAACAAAGTACCAGAAAAGATGGCCTCAAAAGAAAAACAAAGGAAGGAAAAACAATAGTGAAAAAAGAAAGAATCACAACAGTTCTTACAATTGGTAGCAACAGAGATTTTTAAAAAATGTAAATTCTATTGCTCTTCACTTTTTCTTTTCCATGTTCTCTTCAGTTTTCCATACGACTTCATCTAAGGAGGTTGAAAGATTCTTGTAGAACTGCATAAAGAAAAGGTGGACAAGAAATCGGTTAAGCAAATGAAGAAATGAATCAATCTTATAGCAGAAGTAACAGCAATGAACTGATCACTAGCGAAAAATGTTCAAGAAGACAGGAGGGAGGATGCGAAGAAATTGATTAATAAACCAATCAAAACTACGCCTTAATCTTAAATTTGTTGCTATACAAATACCCTGTATGAAAGGGCGCCTTGGAGCATCGGCAAAAGTTGTCTCGGTGTGACCTATAAGTCACTGGTTCGAGCAATGGAATCAGCCATTGATACTTGCATCAGGGTAGGCTGCCTACATCACACCCCCTTGGGGTACGACCCTTCTGCGGACCCTGCGTGAACGCGGGATGCTTCGTGCACCGGGCTACCCCTTTTTACAAATATCCTGTATCTATTCCCCTCAATTCATATCCGTAGGATTCATCTTTAGACAATTTTTATGTTGACCGTCAACCTACCACAATCCTCCTCCTTTATCCGGTTTGGACCGGCTAGTTGGTACACATATGCAATTGCTTATTTAAAAGAGGATAACCATGTCTCAATCATTTCCAAGGAGCGGATTCTTTCCTCTAATCTTTCAACATGCATACAACTGTTAAAGTGTTTTAATTGAATGTTCTTTTTACCAGTTTAAACCTCATGTTTGTGTTCCTCCTGGAGCAATTAGTTCGTCATTTTACGAGTCAAACACCAACGAATACCTACTGATTGCCCGTACTTCTTTCTGAGTTCAGCATTATCATTTTTCATAATATATTGGCAGTTTAGCTGAATATTGTACCTTGTGGAATTCCAAAGTGTCACCTTTTGCCTTGCGCACCTCAACCATATGAAGAGACGGAGCAACTTGAAATACCTAATTTGAAGATCAAACAGTGTTCAGAATAGCAAGGAATATCCCACCTTAAAAGAAGGTCGACTAAGATGCAAAATTTAAATACCTCAGTGGAAACATTAAGGTTTCCTTTTCTTCCGGCTTTCAGATTTTGGAGCCTCATCTGATAAACATAAGAACAGTTTAGTGCTTCATTTTCCATTATAATCACTTTTGCACACAGATCATTAAACATATTAGAGCAATCTACATGCGAATTGAATGAATCACTGAATTTCATCGCCACCTTGTAGTTCTTTTTGCTAACATCAAAGCCGAGAGGTTTAGCAGCTTCTTCGATCTTACTGATTATCTCGTTGGCCGGGCATTTAGATGTGAACCTCGTTTCTCGCTTGAATCCCTGAGAGCAACAGTATCAACGCATTTGTCAATATAGGAAGAATGGAACAGTACAAACATCATCGATGATGTTTCCTACAAAGTGGAAAAGAATTTAAAACAAAATAACGTTTGTGACCTGTTCGTCGAAGAGATTGCCAAGGTTAAGTCCTTGTGACATAGAAATTAACTCGAATGCATTCATGGAAGTTGGTTTCTCTTCTTTTTTCTCTGTTACATGATATTCCTGTTGTAACGCCAAGTAAGGAGTAACATGTGAGATAAATTTCATACTACAGCCACTTCTTTCCTCTAAATTCGACACAAAATTTATTGCATTCCATATGTTCAGTATGCTTACTTCAGAGTCTTTGAAGACAGCTTCGACATCATCCAAATTTGCATCTTCTATCTCATCGAAAACAGGTGGTCTATAATCTTTCTTAAACCACTCATCCTCCAAAATTTCAGGGGTGGTAATACGCTGCATAGAATATATATCTCATGAATAAGAGGAAAAAAGGGGAAAATAATTACATTATTGGGCCACCCTCCAAAATAATAGCTAGCAAGTGTATATGTTTTGTATATTAAGTATGATATACATACTGTATACAAAAATATACATAAGTATATGTTTTGTATACCCGTAATTATTTCGGCCGACGTGCCAAGAGTGAAAAAAGCCCAATGTAATCACAAGCTATAAACCAAGAAGGTTCAGTTGAAATGTCCAGTATGCATACCGTCGCAGGATTTGGATCCAAAATTCGAGTAATTAACTTCATGGCGCTAAAAGAGATCCAAGGCGGGCAAGTAAATTCAGCAGCAGATATCTGTGTAGACCAAGATAGATATAGTGAAACTAGCAAACACAGAAAGATTGAATGATATGAAATGGTTAAGAAAAATGCTCACTTTGTTATACAGGTTCATGATATTGGAGTCATCAAAAGGCAAGTAACCCGCAAGCAGTACAAAGAGTATGACTCCGCACGACCAGAGGTCTGCCATTGCCCCATCATATCCTCGGTCATTGAGTACCTAATAAGAGAGTCCAATTTTTCAGGCTAAGATTCGATTGATGTTTTCTTAATCTTTCGAAGATCTCACGTAAATTTTCGATGTGGTCGGTTATTTCTTTTGAAAAGACTACCAAATTGTCCATGTAAAGTTCACATATGTTATGTAGGACGCCACTGAAAATGTGAAATCGCTCTTTGATAAGTTGAACTTTCTTTTTTCTTTTTCTTTTTTGGCCATATCATAGTAAGCAAAGGAAGTGAGGTCACTCGATTGAATCGAATAGCTAGAAGTACTATAACTCCTATTTTAACAGAAGCCTTGTTGCTTGTTTTAAAAGTTTTGAAGAGAGATGAAGCATTTGATTTCTAATTACAAGTCTGTTTTCAAGCTAACTGAACGCTTTATCTGTTGCTAGTTTGGTTCCAGCAAAATTAAATAGGTCTATAACTATACATGAACACGAACAGAAAGTTACTCAAACAAATTTATTATACCTCAGGAGCAACATAGTTGGGAGTGCCACAGGTGGTGTGCAGTAAGCCATCATCCTGGAAATTACAGCTAAAAATAAGAACAATATCTGACTGAATATGTGTCTCGTGACTCTCGTAAAAATGTGACAGATTAAATTGTAATGTGACAGATAAAGGTACATATGAAAGATGCATGTAATGTGTTTATTGTATTACATTAAATACCAAGTGCGTGCTGTGAGCGGGTTCGACCGAACCCGGTAGCTTTGGTTAGAACTATATATTTGTCTTAAAAAATCTGTTGAACATGTAAAAATTATTAATTTAGAACCTAGTAACTTGAAACGATTAGAACCCCGAACCCAAAAGCTTGAAATCCTGGTTTCGCCTCTGCGCGTAAGTATTTCCCAATCTAACACCATGATAAATTTCAAGATCAATGAGGACTGTAAGGATTTATGGGTTTGCTAAACAAGTTCAGTAAGGGCTCAAGTAACTGTGTTTTCACTCAATTACAAAATGATAACCACAAAGTAGAGGAGTTAAATACTTCATTTCAAAAGTTGAAGAGTTATGGGAAGTAGAGAAAATAGTTACCCTGACTTGCTGCGATAGAGCACTCAATCCAAAATCAGAAACCTTGAGATTACCAGAAGAATCCAATAGTAAATTCTCAGGCTGCACAGTGGAAAGAAAGTTTTAGTTCCCGTGAACTGCCAGCAAAACTTCAGATTAAAGTGACCTACGACAACAAATATGAGATAACTATCTATAATAACCTTAGATTGATAACCTAGAAAGATTATTTACACTGTCAGCGTATATAAGTTACTCTCCTTGAAAAGGAGGTGATCCAGCCGCACCTTCCAATACGGCTACCTTGTTACGACTTCACTAACAAGAAAAGGTAGGACCGACATAAGGGAAACAAAGACAGTACCTCTGGAGCAAAAACACTAGAAAATAACTTCTTAAGTACTTCAACGGAAACAATACGGACCTTTAAATCTCTGTGATAGACTCCCCTACTATGGCAATAATCAACAGCATTAATAAGCTGCTGAAAATACTTCCTTGCCTCCTCCTCGCGCATCCGTCCATGATTTACCTTTACACCATTAAATCAGGTAAACACTTTAATGTTTAATCACAGTCAAAAGTATCAAAAGAATTGTTAGGTATGAATAGCAGCTCAAAACAGATAAAAACCTATTCTGGAATCAGCAAGATTCTTTTTTTTTTTCAATTAGAAGAAAAGGAAGAATCGGCCTTACAATTTTGTCAAATAACTCTCCACCTGTAATGAACTCCAAAACAATGAATATCTTTGTCTTGCTTCCCATCACCTGCGACCAGATGAAATAGGGAAGTTATGGGCACATCTTACATTTTGTGAAATGTTTTTTTCTTTCAAAGGGTGCTCGGGTCTAGATTACGGCGTTTCGGATAGAAAAAAGACCAACTCTACACACATTATGCACAATCAAATTCAAAGCAACGGCTTGTTTATTAGTTCAGCTGAACCAGTGCGACAGGTATACAGAATTCAGATGCATATACATTGCTTTCATAAAGAAGTATAAACTAGGCACATTCACTCACACAACACACACGAACGTTGAAATAGGAACCAACCTCATATAACTGTACAACATGGGGATGTCTGATTAACTTCATTATAGCTATTTCCCGCTTTATCTGTCAAATTATACACAAAAGACAATGACAATATCATATCAGAAACTCACACAAGAAACTACTAAATAAACCATAAAAGAGTGCAAAATGAAAGGAGAACTTGAAAAGTTTACCTGTTCAGCCATTTTGTGCTTAAGGACCTTATCTTTATCAAGAATTTTGATTGCCACATTTTCTCCTGTCTCTGAATTCCTTGCGAACTTGACTTTAGCGAACGTTCCCTCACCGATTGTCCTTCCTACTTCATATTTACCAACTCTACGCTTGATTTTTGCCCGATGCATTATTAACAGACCAACACGATTCTGTAAAAAGGTAGAAAGCTGCAGTTACAATTAACCCCTCACATTATTCATACACAATGCTAATAGAATGCTATTATATACACAAGTTGTTGAGATGGAAACAAGGCATCATGCGAAAGCTAACAAAGTACGTAAACCTTGGCGACAATGAATCAGACTACAAAGAGAAGTATACTAAAAGAGGCATAACACTTTATTATAGTTCGGTCAATTGACCTACATCAATCTACTACTTACATTCATTCACAGAGTTGTCACACGAACTTAATAAGTGAAATAAAGATCCTTCCAATATATACGTAGTTAATTCCACATAAAAAGAAATCCCATATTTGCAAGTTGAGGACTAATGTAATTTGTGAACAATTTTGATCTCAAAATATTCCTCCCAAGAAAATAAAAGAGGGGAAGAATAAAGCAGTTAATGTCAATCAAGAATTCATCATATCCAACTCTTTTAGTATTTATTTATTTCCCTAATTTGTTAGAGGAGTAAGGATGAGAATCAAGATGACAACACCATTTAAATAAACTAAGTCATATTTTATTTATTGGAAATTGTTAAAAAAAACCAGTGAGACTGAATAAAATAACAAAGAATTATTGGGGCAATCAATGATCAAAAAACATGTGTATGTGTGTGTGTGTGTGTGTGAGAGAGAGAGAGAGAGAGATCCAACCACCTCTAATTTTTTTTTTTTTAATTACTTATAATCAGCAACAGATCATAGTATAATCCAGCTAGAACTGAAGCTAAATTCACAACAGAATAACCTCAACTTTTTATAGAATCTTCATCCAAAAAGCAAAAAGTGAAAGAAAAAACACAGCTTTTCACTAAACAGTTATTGATTAAACAAGCAAAATCCTATAGAAGAGAATTCAAGAAAACAATGAACAAAATTCAAGTTACCCAATTTCAGAATCTGCACACAAAAGCAACACAAGATTAAAACTAATAGCAAAACCCCACCAAAAAAAAAAAAAAAAAGTTTCAGAAATTGAGTACATGAAATGCAGATAAAAAGAAACTTTCTTGAAAACAGAAAAAAAAAAAAATCTCAAACTAATAGCAAAATTAGCAAATTCCCACATAGCTACTTCATTAATATGAGTAATAAACACATAATTTTAGCAATCCAACAAAATTCATAAGGATAAAAAAAAAATTAAGTAGAAAAGAAAAGAAAAACATCTACTTTGAGCTGAAGAGAGTAAATTTCACTGTATAAAAACAGAGAAATTAAATCTTGAAATTCAGATTTGTTAAATGGTTTCTTCTCCCTCCACTAAATAAACCAAACTGTTTTCAAGATACTTTAAAAGAGTAGAATTTTGTACCACAACCACAAGTATATAAATGTTTTAAAAAAAAATAAAAATATTATCATTATTTTATAGTAAACAAATTAATGCTTAAGTTGTATGGTTGTGCATACACGATAAGAAAAGACTCAATTATTATTTTACCAGATATGAATGTGAGGACACTTCATTAACATGATGTCATTACCTTCGAATTCTAGATTTTCACTTGTCTTTTTTAGGCAATAAATGAAAGTGCTAAAATTAATTACTACAAGTGTGTTGATATTTTAATAAGTTTCTAAACTCAGAAGATATTAGCAAAGGCACATAATTTAAAAAGAAAAAAAAACTTTTATGTTCTATGTAAATTTTTTTTGGTTTCTCATTTTGATGTCTAGTACGCGCACTTGGATCTGATTATATCCGAATTCACGCCGCGTGATGCTCATTTAAGAAGGAAGCACACTCTAACAAGATTTTTTTCAGATTTAATGTTCGAATCCGAGACCTCTGTAATATGCTATATTAGTTTTATTTTTTTATTTCTCACTTAGTATGCAATACCCGTTATGTGAGTTGAAACAAAGATAAAACGTAAAAACATTCAATTCAATGACATTTGTCGAAATTAATGTATTCGATAAACGAACAATGAAATAATTCACCTATCAATTTGTTAATTATAAGTAAAGTTACATGCACGAACAATCTCATCAAGCTAAGCTTTAATTCAAGAAAATTACTCATATATATATATATATATATGATGTTCGGATAAATAATAAATAAATAAAATAGGAGAATCTAGTCCACGTGCTATTATTGGAGGGTGGGACCAAATGGTCTCGTGATGAAAGAAATTAGGCGGTGCATGCATGTGGATTGTGTCATTTTGAGGATAATTTTGAAATTGAGGCATTAATTTGTTTTGTTTCTATCCTATGTTCTGTATTTTTAGTATTAGAATTAGATAATTACAGTATTCGTCAAATGATATACTAATAATTTCCAAGATGTAACTCTTATGCCACGTAATAATTATAGAAAAAGACGTGTTTAAAATTTTTAATGGCTCAAATTATAAACTTATTAAATATAGTCAAGCACGTATAAAAATTAAAAACTCAAATAAATAAGGCTCTTTCTCTTCAAGAATCACGCGCAGAGATTTTCTTTCATAATTTTAAGCGTGATTAGCAATATTAGATGCAAGACAGAAATAAAATTTCATGGATGAAGTATCAAATAAAGTGATAAAATACAAAAAAGAATATACATATTCCAAAAATGTAAGCAACAAATGACCTTTTTCAATTGGTATGATTGAAATACATTGAAAATATATAGATGAGTCAATATACAAAATTTGAGAAACATTGGAGGTGATTTGGCCTGATTTGGTATCAAGATACATAGTTAAAATAGAGTTCAAAAATTCTTCTACGACACATGCATCAAACATGTATCTCATCCACAAATATATATATATATATATATATATAAATTAATTAATTTAATAAATAGACATAATTTCCGTTTTAATATTAAAAAATCCAAACGAATTTGGTGTGACAACAACTGCTCTTATCCTCCTTTGTCCTTATTATGTACGTACCGTGTTTCTGTACTTGCGGAAATTTCCTCCCATCTCCCAACGTAAACCTATTTCGGATAGTATTTGATTTATTTAATAAAATCAATAAATATTAGTATATTTTAAATAACTTTTATTGCCTAATCATTGTCAACTAAAATACATCTTACCATTTAATTTATAGTTTTTAACCTGACTTATTTATTAGTTTGGTAAAAGTATCTAAAATATCTTTTTAAAGGTGAATTTAAGATTTAAAATTTATAGGTTCTTATAACGATTTCAATTAATATAAAATAATAGTCGGACAAATGAGCTGAGTCCAACAACAAATATAATCAAGTATATTCACAGCAGGTGAGGTCTCGGGAAGGTAGTATGTACACAAACCCTACTGATCACGCTCAACTATGTCTTATAGAAAGACTAAACGGGCGCTGCAAATATAATCCGGGGTATTACACCCAGAGTCGATCCCACAGGGAATTTACGTATCAATTAAGTCTTTAAAATACTAAACTGTTACTTAATCAATTTTCTCAAGACTTTTGAATATCAAGTGGTGATGTTTACTAAATCTAATAACAAAATAATAAATTAGCAATTAACTAACAATATAGTGTAAATAATGATAATAAAGGTCTAAGGTTATGGTTTCCCCCGTTGGTGAATTCTTTCTCGGATATTTCTTATAGTTTAATTAATCGTCTCTATCAATCATGAACACTCTATCTACCATAAATCTCTCTCAAGTAATTATGATAATTTACTAGACGCACTCTCTCAAGTTACGCTAGCTAGATTGCATTACAGTTCACTTTAGATTGCACCCGAGGTATCGTTATCTCTAATCCAACCTCTAAACCCTCGGTTATGACTTTCGTCTATACTCCGGGAGTGATGTTGTTCAAACAACTACCTAAATATGCACTTTCTCTCAAGTAGATACATAAATAAATAGGCACAGCTAATTGATGGCCATTCAATTAACTGCAACAAGAACGTATAGTTGAACAAATAGAGAATAATCAACCAAAATATATTAATATTGCAATAAATTCATTCCCAACGGGTTCTACCAAAACCCTATATTAAATAAGTTAGCTAGACATGTTCATAAGAATCAAACTCAAAATAAATTGCATAATTGAATTACAAAGTAATGAATAAAAGATGCAGAAATCAATGTTTTGTCACTTCAATGGTTTCTTCTCTTCAAATCCTTCGCCTGCCTTCTAATCCTCTTAAGTTGTGTTTTAGGAGTCTATTTATATGTTTAGGGCGAACCCTAAACGTGTGGGAGACTTCTATTTCAACCGGGAAACACTTAAACTCGTCAAAACTCGGAATTGGCTGAACCTGGGACCCCGGGCGTTTGGACCCTGGCGCCTGGCTAACGCCAGGGTAGGGCTGGCGTTTCAACCCTAACGCCTGGCTAACGCCAGGGTAGGGCTGGCGTTTTAGCCCTAAAGACTGGCTAACGCCAGGTAGGGTCAGGCTTTTGGGCTCTGGCGCCCGGCTATCGCCCGGGTGTTTCCTCTTCGACCCTTAAGCGTATTTTCGACGTATTTGCATCCCTTTAGCTCCGTTTCCATCTCCAATTCACCTACACATGAAAAAGTACTCCATTAAGCACATAAACATTGTATTTTTTTTATCATTAACGCATC
>ML379666.1:13293-60353 GCA_005239525.1 Nicotiana knightiana | reverse complement strand
CCAAATATAAGGGAAAGCATAATGTATGTCATAACCTAATATGTCGGCATCAAACATGTCATACAGTATCTCTAAGTTACTCAGCTTCTTCCTAAATACTCTAAAAAAAATTTAAAGTGCCCGGTTCAAGTTACACCCTTGGAAAAGAACCGTTGCCCAAAGAAAAACCAAGGGATACTACCTACCTATCCTAAAAAAAATCTTTTTGGCGTTTTTAAATCGGACTTTATCCCTCAACAAAATTGTCCAACAGATCCATCGTTGGGAAAAAATCCGAGATTTTTCTAAAAAACAATAATTTTATACAATTACACCTCAGAAAGTAGTTTCCCCACCCCACACTTATGTTATGCATAGTCCTCGATGCATGATCACAAAGAAAAACATTAAAACAAGGGTGAGAAATACTCTCTGAGACCCCCTCGGGCCTAGCTCGGACATGATTCTCAGTCTTTAGAGTCGAGATGACCCCACACTTAAGCTCAAACATGCCTCTCAGCTTCAACTTTTGGGTACTCAGGCTTCCCCTACTCTGCAAAATAAAAATAACACAAAATTGACACTAAAAAAAATATAATGAAAAGATATACAGGCTGGATTGCCTCCCAACAAGCGCCTTATTTATAGTCGTGGCACGACTCTGCTACTTCACCACTTCTCCTTCCACTTTGAGGATATGAATTGCGACCCCAATTTTGCATCAATTTTTCTGTCACGTTCATGGGGTGGTGGTGTAAAAATGAAGGCATGAAACAGTAGGTATCGCATCTTGCACTTCTTGGACTTTAGGTAAGGTATGTCATTTTGTATCCTTGGCATCACAAATTTCAGAATATAAACACTTTGTTCCTTATCCATTGATTCCTCTATATGCTCGAGTGGATCAATTCCCATGTCACCAACCAAACACAATGTTGAAAAGTGTTTAGAATGAGGTCCAATACGCTCCAATTCAAAAACTGCATTATTTTTGACATCCTCTATTTTATACTCTTCATCAACCTTGACATCATTAATAATTTGGTCGAATATTTGGATTTCCTCTTTCCGCTCCATAAGTTGGTCAGTATCCACAACGATTGATGGTAGGGCATCAGACACCTCAACCTTTTTATTCAATTGAGCCTGCAGGTCATGGATATCTTAGCCAAATTGGTCTATCTCTTGCCTGAGCTCAGTTCTTCCTTCTATCAGTTGCTCTGTCATATTTGAAAGACCATCACGAAGAAACTCATGAGATTTTATTAGTTGAGCTTACTCCTCTAGCCAAGATTGGCTCATTATATCTTCTTCTTCAAAATAATCTTCTGGTGGGAACTCGCTCTCTTCGTCGAGTTGAGGTTCTTCTTGGAAATTGGCCATTAATTCATCCACTTTAGCCTGGAGTATTTTGATAGCTAAGGCGTCAAGAACTTGTTGCTCGGCTATCATGTTCTGTTGCTCCGCTACTTGTTTCATCAAGTCCATAATAGGAGCCATACTTTCCATATCCTCCACTTCCTTGCTCCTATCAAACTCATTAGCATTATTAGAAACATTACAATAGAAGCTCTGAGAAGGATAATTNGAGATGGACAATATTGCCACGTGTGTGGTCCTCCACAATATGGACAAGGATCGTCATAATAAGAATAACCACTATTCGACCAATTATCATTCCAAGATGCCATGTCAAGAAAGATAACAAAATATTAAATTAAGATAGAAATAAAAGATAAAAAAATAAAAACTTAAATAGACAAAAGTAATAATTCAATCTAGTAGAATAGTTAATTTCTAAGTCCCCGGCAATGGCGCCAAAAACTTGTTGGTTCCAAACGCACGTGCAAGTATACGTGGTCGACAAGTAATATAGGATTGTAAGTCCAGATATCGTACCCACAGAGACTTGTGATTAACTATCAACTAAATTAATCCCAAACGATTAATCTATTCAAGTGAACACTAAAGTATGAATATTTACCTAAAATTAGTCTAGAATAGTAAACTATAAAATTAAAGAAACAAATGGGCGAGATTAGACACGAATTCAATAAGAGCCGATATTCTAGAGTTATGAGTTAGCAAACAATCCTGTTGAGTTTTCCACTTAAATCGTCTGATTAATTTATATGGTTTATTGATTGACGAGGTTAATATTGCACGTAGCCTTCTCCCGAAGTACAACTCGCCTATTCAAGCTAACCTAACGCCTATATTCCTATGAAATTAGGATTAACAAGAATGCATTAATAATTCTCATATAATAACCAAGCAAGGCGATTAGGTATATTCCTATCCTAACCGCAAATCCGCTCCCCTGAAGGGTTAAGATCTTGCTCTACCCAATCTTATATGCAACCTAGAATTCCCTCTCCCGATTTCAATCCTAGATTCGTAGATAGTATTCAATTGGTGATCAAGAAATCAAATAATTAAGCGCAAGATTTAATAAATAAACAAATATGATAAAATAATAAGAACAATTCAAGCTTCAAACTAGAACGTTCATGTAGCACCCAAAAATCTAGAACTAATTAACTATGAAATTAAAGGAAGAGAAGAGAAGAAAAACTAGGTAGAAGCCTCCTTCAGCGTGGTGTGTGTTCCTCTACGTCAAATCCCCCTCGTGAATATCCGTGAATCAAAATCCCTTCAAAGTTGTGTTTTTGGTTCTCTTTATAAGTTTGGGACAAACCCTAACCGTGTAGGAGACTTCTATTCAAACGGGGAAACACTTAAAACCTTCAAAACTCGGAATTGACCGGAGAGGGACCCAGGCATTAAGCCCCAAACGCCCCCTTTATAGCCTGTGCGGGCCTAGCGTTAGGGGCCAAACGCCCCACTAATGCCAGGGTCAGCCTGGCTTTAGGGGCCAAACGCACGGCTAACGCCCGGATGTTTCCTTTTGGACTCTTGAGCGTATTTTTGACGTTTATGAATCCATTTAGCTCGGCTTCCATCTCCATTTCAACTACACATAAAATAGACTCCATTATGCACATATAACGTGTATTTTTATCACAAAAGCACATAAAATGTAAGGTATATAATGCTTAAAATCATGAATTCTAGTCACGCATCACTGGTCATAATTTATTAGTATCATTAGCTCAAGTTTAAATTCCATAATCCTCATATGTAATGTTTATTCTCACATAAATAGAATTAAAACTGGACAGCACGTGCTATACTTCTCCTTTGATTAATAGTGCTGAAAAACGTGACTGACCCAATTTATTTAGAGTGTGACGGGGCCAGATTTGAAAACCCTTAGTTGGCCCATTTCCCTCATTTAGGTCCATAACAATTAGTTGCAAGGATACCCTAAATATCTAAGCCCTATGACCTTCACGTTATTCTTAAAAAGTCATTTAGGAAAACAACTTCTACAATATAATACAATACTCTAGACCCGTCCTTAGCTAGTTATTATCATGAATGCTCAATTGATATACTTAAGATTTAAACTATTATCATGATTGCGTACATGTTTGCGTGACGTGATCTCAATTTTCTTAAAATCAAAGTACGCGCTCGCGCGACTTTGACTACTTTCTTAGATAAATCAAGCGTCATGAATTATGTACACGTATGTGTGACACGATTTTTGACACATCAACTTCAAGCGGGTATACGTATGTGTAACCCATCTTAATATAGTTTAAAAAAATAAATAATTAAAGAATTAAAAGCGGTAAAAATGTAAAAATTCACATAGGTATTAAAATCAGTAATTAAACAATTTAGGTCAAGTATAAATCATTAAGAGACCGTGCTAGAAACATGGAATTCGGGAGTTCCTAACACCTTCTCCAGGGTTAACACAATTCCTTACCCAGTCTTCTGGTTCGCAGACTTTTTAAACGGAGTCAAAATTTCCTCGATTTGGGATATTAAAAAATAAATGGTGTCTCGGAACACCGTAAAAATCTAGGTGGCGACTCTGAAAATTAAATAAATAATCTCATTTCGATTAATGTCACTTAAATTGAAAAAACTCCCTTATCCCACCATTACCGGTGAAAAAGGAAGTGTGACAATAGCAGAGAAGGAATTAAAGATGCAACTGGAGAAATGGTTGAGGGTGGAAAAAAGTATCATCAGACAAAATTCGAGCGTACAATGGTTAAATCTAGGAGATGATAACACTGCTTACTTTCATGCAAGTATGAAGAGTAGATATGTAACGACCCGGTCGGTCGTTTCGAGAGTTTATCCCTCTTTCCCCCGTTTTTGCTTTATTATATGTGGTTCAGCTTCATTACTTTGTGTTGGATTGGTTGGCTATGGATCGGAACGATCTTTGGAGAGAAATGAGACACTTAGTCTCTTATCTTGGTTCAATAGTGGAAAAAGTCAACTAAAAGTTGACTTATTGGTAAACGAACTCGGATTGCAGATTTTATGGTTTGGATAGCTTCGTTGGGTGATTTGGGACTTAGGAGTGTATTCGGAATGAAGTTTGGATGTCCAGTGTAGAATTAGGCTTGAATTGGCGAAAGTTAGTTTTTGGCAATTTCCGGTCGGCAGGGGAAAATAGGCTATCGGGGTCGGAATGGAATTCCGACAGTTGGAGAAGGTTTGTAATGTCATTTTGGATATGTGTGCAAATTTTCAGGTCAATCGGATGTGTTTTGGATGGTTTCGGCATCTTTGGCGAAATTTAGAAATTTCAAAGTTCATGGGCTTGAATTTGATGTGATTTTGGTATTTCTGCATTGTTTTTGGCGTTTCGAAAGCTCGAATAAGGTTAAATGATGTTATGTGATATGTTGGTAGGTTTGGTTGAGGTCTCGAAGGCCTCGGGTGTATTTCGGATGCTGAAACAGACATTTTTGGTCTTTGGGATATTGCTGGTTTTTCTGGTGTTTTAGCAGCAGAGATTGTTCATTGCGATCACGTGAGTTCATCCGCGATCGCGTAGAGTAAGTTGATGCCAGGTGGATTCTGTGAATTGCAATCGCGTATGTAGGAGTGTGATCGCATAGTGTGAGCAGTCTTGGTCACTGCGTTCGTATGGTGATGGTTGTGTTCGCATAGTAGAATTGGAGTGGCAGTGTGGTGCTGGAATTTGCTCTATGTGATCGCATAGAGCTGGTCGCGATCGCATAGTTGTGAGAAGTGGTTCTTTGCGATCGCATAGGGTTAGTTTGGTTGGGCAGCATTTTGTTCTTTGCGATCCCGTGCCTTCTTCCGCGATCGCACAGGGTAAAAGTCTGGGCAGACAATTTAAGTTCTAATTTCGGGGGTTATTCGCCATAACTCATTTTGCCATTTGAGAGCTCGGGTGAAGGAGATTTTGGACGAGATTTTCAGTGGGATTCTTGTGGTAAGTGTTCTTCAATCATTTTTGGTTCAATTTCATGAATTTGTCTTGATTTTCACCATGCAATTTGAGGAATTAAGTAGAAAATTTGGGGAAAATGGGAGGAAGAATTTGAAAATTCTTTTGGTGATTTGAGTGGGCAATTATGTTCCGATTTTGATGTTCTTTGGTATGTACGGACTCGTGGGAGGATAAAAAATTCTTGTGATGTAATTTTTATTGGATTCCCAGACGTGGGACGGGGGGCCGTATTTGGAGAATTGTGTTAAAAATTTATATCTTTCGATTGGGTTTTGTTCTGTCAGTGTATATTGATGACGTTAATTAGGTTTTTGTTAGATTCGAAGATTTTGGAAGCCAATTCGAGGGGCAAGAGCATCGCGGAGTAGCTTTGGGCTGTTTTGAGGTAAGTAACAATTGTAACTCTAAACCTGAGGGTATGACACCCCGGTATTTGATATTGTTGTGGTAAATAAGGTGACGCACATGCTAGGTGACGAACGTGGGAGCGTGCACCGGTAGGGATTGTGACTTGGTCCGTCCCGTAGCGACTATTAAGTCGCGTATTCGACTTGAAACCTTATGATATCCTGTATTTTAGAAATTTATACTTGTTTATGGGTTGTGAGCCATGTTTGGGGCCTCCTGCCGACCTGTTTAGACCCTCAGGGGTATTTTCCATGGTTGGGGCCTTGTGCCAACCTGTTTAGACCCTCAGAGGTACTTTTACACTATTCTTACACTATCCTGATTTCGACTTGTTATTTTCAGTGTTATCACACTGCTTTGAAAACTCTGAAAAGTATTTTAGGCTGAGACCCGTGAGTATGAATTGCCCATGTGGCTTTTGAGGGTGACCGAGTCAGGCCGAGAGCTGAGTATGTGAGGATGGCTATAGATCGGGCTGTACGCCGCAGCAATATATATGTGTTAGGCCGAGCGCCTATTATATGAAGGCAGTTATGAGTATATATGTAGTGAGGCCGAGAGTCGAGTATGTGAGTATGAGGGCAGTTAGCGGTATATATGTAATGAGGTTGAGGGCCGAGTATAAGAGGATAGTTAAGGATCGGGTTGCACGCCGTAGCAATATATATATTATTGTATATGGATCGGGTTGCACGCCTCAGCAATATATACATTATATATGTGGATCGGGCTGCACGCCGTAGCAATATACATTATATATGGATCGGCTGCACGCCGCAACAATATATGTATTGGATCGGGCTTCACGCTGCAGAAATATAGAGCTTCGACTTAAGGAGCCCCTCGAGGAGTCTGTACACCCCCTGTAGCACAGTCGACTATTATATGGATCGGGCTACACGCCGCAGCAATATACATTATATATGGATCGGGCTACGCGTCGCAGCAATATATACATATATATACATATGGGAGCGGGCTGTACGTCACAGCAGTTGTTATATGGTACCTGATGAGTGAGAGTGTTGAGTGTGAGCATTGACTTATAAGAGTAGAGTCATGAGTGACTGAGAGGCTTGCCCGAGAGGCTTTGTTGTGAGTGATACTGTGCCCGAGGGGCTTATATTTTATGAAACCACTATTTTTTTTCACTCTTCTTTACACTGAGCCTCTGATGATAAATGTTTTTATAAAAGATTTTTGAATGGAAAATGGAGTTTTATGAAATACTCGAAAATGTAAATTCCTGACTTGATTTACTTATTTCCACAGTCACTTATTATACGGATTTTCATGATTTATAAATGCTCGTCACTACACTCATGTTTTTAGATACTTTGGTTACTTACTGAATTGGCGTACTCACGTTACTCCCTGCACCTTGTGTGCAGATTCAGGTACCGGGGCAGAGCGATAGTTGAGCTACCCCATTTGGAGCATTGTTCGGAGATCGTGAGGTAGCTGATCGGCATCCGCAGCCTTCCCTTTCTCCTTCCTACTCTATCATTTGTACTTTACATTCCCAGATTTGTTGTAGTAGAGGATTTTTGTATTATATTGTATCACTTCTTGGATGCTCATGACGGTTGACTCCAAATATTGGGACTGTGCTTAGATGTTCTAATCATTTTTATTACATTTGAAATGCTTAAGAAACAGAATTATTATGAAAATTGCGGATATTTGATGTATTAAATGGAAAATTATTTTTATCATTTACAGTGAATTGGCTAGCTTAGTATCACGATAAGCGCCATCACGGCCAGTTTAGTTTGGGGGTCGTGATAAGTTGGTATCAGAGTGCTAGGTTACATAGGAATTAACGGTCATGAGCAGGTTTAGTAGATTCTTGCGGATCGGTACGGAGACGTATGTTCTTATCTTCGAGAGGCTGCAGAACCCTTAGGAAAATACCATATTCTTGAATTCTTGTCGTGTGAATCCATTCTATTCAGCCAAGAGCGTAACTCTTGAATTCCTTCTATGTATTTGAACGCGCCCGAGAGCGCTTAGTATCAGTTGTGCATCGACAGCTTGTGACTTCCATGGATGAGATGTGATTGTGGCATGTTGGTAATGGGCCAGTCTGGAGGACTTGAGGCCGGATTCATTATGTGGCTTAAGTGCTGAGATTTCGTGTGTGGGCACATGTATTTGGGGACTTATATGTTCGTTGATGTCCTTATTGACAGGACTTTGTGGCTGGATGCTTATGTGGTAAGTGTGATTTGATGACTAGATGTGTTCAGACTGTGATTTGTGACAAAAGGAGTGGCTGGGAATGTGGAAAGGACTATGGAGTGTTTGATTTATGTCTCGATTTGGTATATGGCTTCGAGTTGTGAGTATATTGGAAGACTTCTTATGTTGTTTAGTTTTGGAGCGAAACAGATCTTTCTGTTGAGTTATGAGTTCCTGGTGATGTCTTTTGGGCCAATCATTGCCCAAGTAGTGTTCGTGCATTTGATTAACGGTGTATTCTAGCTGTATCAGCACTCCTTTATTATTGTATTTGTTGATGGCATCCTAGCGTATACGCGTAGCCATGGGTAGCATATTCCTATGTTTCATCACATTTTGCCCATTTTCTGGATATGCCCTGTGAGTCTTCAGTTACATATGTTCATGTGTCAACTCCGGTGGGCGATACTATTGTTGTGGACCGTGTGTATCGGTCGTGTGTGATATCTATTGGGGTTCTGGAGACCCAAGTGGACCTACTGTTACTCAGCATGGTCAATTTTGATGTGATATTGGGCATGGACTGGTTGTCTCCGTGTCATGCCGTTCTTGATTGTCACGCTAAGACCGTGACCTTAGTTATGCCAGGTTGTCCGAGGGTTGAGTGGAGAGGTTCTTCTGATTGTGTGCCTAGCAGGGTGATTTCCTACATGAAGGCTCGGCGTATGGTTGAAAAGGGGTGTTGATCGTATCTGGATTTTGTGAGGGATGTCAGTGGTGAGACTAACGCTATTGATTCGGTTCATGTGGTCCGTGACTTTCTGGACGTGTTTCCTGCAGACCTGCCAGGCATGCCACCTGACAAGGATATTGATTTTAGTATTGAACCTAGTGGCAGGCACTCAGCCTATTTCTATTCCACCTTATCGTATGGCACCAACGGAGCTAAATGAATTAAAGGAGTACTTCAGGGACTCCTAGATAGGGGGGTTCATTCGGCCTAGTGTGTCACCTTGGGGTGCACCGGTGTTGTTTGTGAAGAAGAAGGATGGTTCTATGCGCATGTGTATTGATTAGCGGCAGCTGAACAGGGTTACGGTGAAGAATCGGTATCCCTTTCCTCGTATAGATGACTTGTGTGATCATTTGCAGGGTGCTAGGGTATTTTCCAAGATTGACTTGCGTTCCGGCTATCATCAGTTGAAGATTCGGGGGCCAGACCTTCCGAAGACTGATTTCAGGACTAGATATGGTCATTATGAGTTTCTGGTTATACCATTCGGGCTAACCAATGCCCCAGCAGCCTTTATGCACTTGATGCACCGTGTATTTTGGCCTTATCTGGATTTTTTTGTCATCGTGTTTATTGACGATATCTTGGTGTATTCCCAATCTCGGGAAGATCATGAGCAGCATTTGAGAGTTGTGCTTCAGACCTTGAGGGAGAAGAGATTGTATGCAAAATTTTTGAAGTGTTAGTTCTGCCATCAACGTCGGGTTCTTATACCGCATATTGTGATGCCTCGAGGGTAGGATTTGTTTATGTTATAGATGCAGGAGGATGTAGTGATTGTGTGATAGTTATGATCTTTGGAAGTGTAGAGAGAGATATCAGTTTGAGGCTAAGCCGGTAGGGGTATCTCCTGCGGGTTGTCCTGGGGTGTGTGATCCTTATGTTGTTTGGTTGTAAGTTCTCTTCTACCAGTAAATGATATATGTTGTAATTAAGTTTATAACGCTTGTGGAAGTTGGCATGACTATTTCAATGGTGAATGCGAGATTTGCAGATGACTTGAGCTGTTAGACGGGTTGTGTTATTATGGGCATTGTGAGTTATTGTTTGTCTTGATCGTTGGCTTTAAACCAAGTGGGGGAGTCTGTTAAAGATAAGTTGATTGCACGATTATGTACTGTATTGGTTTCAGTTCGAGGTATATTGGAGGATCTGTTATGACGTGCAGATATGGAGTCTGGGGATGACTCGAGTAATGGAAATTCTTCGATACAGGTCGTAATGTACTCTATTGGGTGGATGGGTTCTATTGAATGATTGAGTATTAGGGATGTGCTACGCATTCGAGCGGTGGAATTGAGATCAGATATAGTAATTCATGCGCTTAATGGACTTCGAGACTGAGAGTTTGCATAAACAGGTTATTTTGTGGTAGTGAACTATGAAGATGCGAGCAAAGCTAGTCGGATGTTAGTATGTACCATGATTCAGTCATTGTGAACTTTTCGGTAACTTATCTATCTGTTGTGGGTGACCAGAGTTGATTCAGGGTTATTGGTAGGCCCGTATGAGTGTGTGTTCTGCACCGAGTCGGAATTGCTGACTCCGAATTTCTATTTTTGAGGAATGTACCATTTGATTGTAATTGAGTTTATTCATGTTCTGGGGTGATCTAGGAGCTACCCTTCGGTGTTGCGAGGCATGGTGATTGTTAGTTATATGCACTTACGGTGCGGGTTTATTTGGGCTTTATAGCGGGATCTGAGTAAGCTAAGTATTTGGGTATTGCGAGATTGAGGTGTATTGATTATGCACTTTCTGATTCGTATGGCATGGTATCGGCTGGTTTCCCCATGGTTATGGCAATGCACATTGAGTACTTGATGTCGAATTTCGAACGGTTATTGATTTTGGGCAAGGTGGCTTGTAGTATTTCATGTGGACCAGCATTTGGATGAGATCGCGCAGTGTAGTGGAGGTTATGTAGGGGTATGACCTTTGGTATTGGATTCGTGTGTATCGATTTTTGCAAGGTGTGCCAAGATTTTAGCATGATTTTGTGATGGTAATTGTTAATCGCGGGATGTTGCTATTGAGTGCACGAGTTGCACAGGTTATGGCTTCGAATTTTATCGATGGGTCATGTCATCAGAGTGGTCGTGTTGGATGAGAAGAGGTCATTGGACCTAGAATGAATATTGTCAAAAGTGTCTACAGCATAGTTGGAAGGATAAATATCGGGAGTCGGCTTAGAAATCTGCTATATTTCCTGTTTGGGAAGGGGGAGCTTCATGTATGACTGATCGGACGAATGGTTGTTAGTTTCTACGTGTTTCTTTCATCATCGGCAGTCTATGAAATTGTTAGAGCGAGGCATTTCTTGATAAGAGGTAATGTACCGGTATTGAGTTGTTCTGAGCAGTTATTGTGGTTAAGAGTCATCACTATAAGTGTTTGAGTCATGCGGTGTATTATGTGATTTCATCTGGGATGCGTATATGGCTTGATCCAGCATGTTCAGACTTGTTCAGTTTATAGTTGTGGAATTTTGATCTTGTATATTACTTTAGAAGTGGAAATTTGGTTCTAAGGATTATGGGTCAGGTTGGATTTCGAAATTTCAACTGTGTTGTGCTATTTGGACCTATATGGGATAGGGTGACGTGGGATCACCCTCGGGTATGTGCATGGCGAGGTTACGCGGTAGTTCGATGGTGTTGGAGAACACCCCTTGGCACGTTTGAGGACGAACATATGTTTAAATGGGGAGGATGTAATGAGTCGGTCGGTCGTTCCGAGAGTTTAGCCCCCTTTCCCCCATTTCTGCTTCATTCTATGTGGTTCATCTTCATTACATTGTGTTGGATTGATTGGTTGTGGATCGGAGCGATCTTTGGAGAAAAATGAGACACTTAGTCTCTTATCTTGGTTCAACAGTGGAAAAAGTCAACCGAAAGTTGACTTATTGGTAACTGACCTCGGATTGCAGATTTTATGGTTCGGATAGCTTCGTTGGGTGATTTGGGACTTAGGAGTGTATTCGGAATGAATTTTGGATGTCCGGTGTAGAATTAGGCTTGAATTGGCGAAAGTTAGTTTTTGGCGATTTCCGGTAGGCAGGGGAAAATAGTCTATCAGGGTCGGAATGGAATTCCGACAGTTTGAGAAGGTTCGTAATGTCATTTTGTATATGTGTGCAAATTTTCAGGTCAATCGGATGTGTTTTGGATGGTTTCGACATCTTTGGCGAAATTTAGAAATTTCAAAGTTCATGGGCTTAAATTTGATGTGATTTTGGTGTTTTTGCGTTGTTTTTGGTGTTTCGAAGGCTCGATTAAGTTTTATGTTATGGGATAGGTTGGTATGTTTGGTTGAGGTCCTGAGGGCCTCGGGTGTATTTCGGATGCTCAAACGGACATTTTTGGTCTTTGGGAGATTGCTGGTTTTTCTGGTGTTTTAGCAGCAGTGATTGTTCATTGCGATCACGTGAGTTCATCCGCGATCGTGTAGAGTAAGTTGAGGCCAGGTGGATTTTGTGAAGTGCGATTGCATATGTAGGAGTGCGATCGCGTAGTGTGAGCAGTCTTCGTCACTGCGTTCGCATAGTGATGGTTGTGTTCGCATAGTAGAATAGGAGTGGCAGTGTGGTGCTGGAATTTGCTCTATGCGATCGCGTAGAGTTGGTCGCGATCGCATAGTTGTGAGAAGTGGTTCTTTGCGATCGCATAGGGTTATTTTGGTTGGGCAGCATTTTGTTCTTCGTGATCGCGTGCCTTCTTCCGCGATCGCACAGGGTAAAAGTATGGGCAGACAATTTAAGTTCTAATTTCGGGGGTTCTTGGCCATAACTCATTTTTCTATTTGAGAGCTCGGGTGAAGGAGATTTTGGATGATATTTTCAGTGGGATTCTTGTTGTAAGTCTTCTTCAACCATTTTTGGTTCAAGTTCATGAATTTGTCTTGATTGTCACCATGCAATTTGAGGAATTAAGTAGAAAATTTGGGGAAAATGGGAGGAAGAATTTGGAAATTCTTTTGGTGATTTGAGTGGGAAATTGTGTTCCGTTTTGATGTTCTTGGTATGTACGGACTCGTGGGAGGATAAGGATTCTTGTGATGTAATTTTTATCGGATTCCCAGATGTGGGCCGGGGGGCCGGATTTGGGAAATTTGGAGAATTGTGTTAAAAATTTATATCTTTCGATTGATTTTTGTTCTGTTAGCGTATATTGATGACATTAATCTGGTTTTGGTTAGATTCAAAGCTTTTGGGAGCCAATTCGAGGGGCAAGAGCATCGCGGAGTAGCTTTTGGGCTGTTTTGAGGTAAGTAACGATTGTAACTCTAAACCTGAGGGTATGACACCCCGGTATTTGATATTGTTGTGGTACATAAGGTGACGCACATGCTAGGTGACGAGCGTGGGGGCGTGCACATATAGGGATTGTGACTTGGTCCGTCCCGTAGCGACTATTAAGCCACATATTCGATTTGAAACTTTATGATATCCTGTATTTTAAAAATTTATACTTGTTTATGGGTTGTGAGCCATGTTTAGGGCCTCGTGCCGACCTGTTTAGACCCTCAGGGGTATTTCCATGATTGGGGTCTGTTTAGAATACTTTTACACTATTCTTACACTATCCTGATAGAACAATTGTGAACTCAGTCATGTTTTCGACTTGTTATTTTCACTATTATCACACTGCTTTGAAAACTCTGAAAAGTATTTTGGGCTGAGAGCCGTGAGTTGAGATGAATTTCCCAAGTGGCTTGTGAGGTTGACTGAGTCAGGCCGAGAGCCGAGTATGTGAGGATGGCTAGGGATTGGGTTGCACGCCGCAGCAATATATATGTGTTAGGCCAAGCGCCGAGTATATGAGGGCAGTTATGAGTATATATGTAGTGAGGCCGAGAGCCGAGTATGTGAGTATGAAGGCAGTTAGGGGTATATATGTAATGAGGCTGAGGGTCGAGTATGAGAGGATAGTTATGGATCGGGCTGCACGCTGCAGCAATATATATTATTATATGTGGATCGGGTAGCGTGCCACAGCAATATATATATTATTGTATGTGGATCGGGATGCACGCCGCAGTAATTTATACATTATATATGTGGATCGGGTTGCACGCCGCAACAATATACATTATATATGGATCGGGCTGCACGCCGCAGCAATATATATATTGGATCGGGCTGCATGTCGCAGCAATATAGCGCTTGGGCTTAAGGAGCCCCTCCAAGAGTCTGTACACCCCCAGTGATCGCAGTCGACTATTATATGGATCGTGCTGCACGCCGCAACAATATACATTATATATGGATTGGGCTGCGCGCCGCAGCAATATATACATATATATACGTATGGGAGCGGGCTGTACGCTGCAGCAGTTGTTATATGGTACCTGATGAGTGAGAGTGCTGAGTGTGAGCATTGACTTATGAGAGTAAAGTCACGAGTGAGTGAGAGGCTTTGTTGTGAGTGATATTATGCCCGAGGGGCTTATATTTTATGAAACCACTGGTTTTTTTTCACTCTTCTTTACACTCAGCCTTTGATGATAAATGTTTTTATACGAGATTTTTAAATGGAAACTGGAGTTTTATGAAATACTCGGAAATGTAAATTCCTGACTTGATTTACTTATTTCCACAGTCACTTATTATATGGATTTTCATGATTTATAAATGCTCGTCACTACACTCATATTTTTAGATACTTTGGTTAGTTACTGAGTTGGCGTACTCACGTTACTGCTTGCACCATGTGTGCAGATTCAGGTACCGGGGCAAAGCGATAGTTGAGCTACCTTATTTGGAGCATTGTTCGGAGAACGTGAGGTAGCTGCTCGGCATCCGCAGCCTACCCTTTCTCCTTCCTACTCTATTATTTGTACTTTACATTCCCAGATTTATTGTAGTAGAGGATTTGTATTAGACTGTATCACTTCTTAGATGCTCATGACGGTTGACTCCAGTTATTAGAACTGTGCTTAGATGTTCTAATCATTTTTATTGCATTTGAAATGCTTAAGAAACAGAATTATTATGAAAATTGCGGATATTTGATGTATTAAATGGAAAATTATTTTTATCATTTACAGTGAATTGGCTAGCCTAGTATCACGATAGGCGCCATCAGTCCAGTTTAGTTTGGGGGTCGTGACAAGATACTCACATAACAAGATTAAGATCTTAACAAGAAGCAATGGGAAAGTAATACAGACTAAGCAGAAGAATGAAGAGGAAGTAATTGGGTTCTATAAATAACTACTGGGATCACCAGCTGAAAGGCTTCCTACTATTAATCCAGTGGTCATGAGAGATGGTCCACTGATAAACATGCAACAATAGCTACAGTTGATAACAGAAGTATCTAAGGAAGAAATATACAGGGCTCTACTGGGGATCAGTGATAGCAAAGCACCTGAATGTGATGGATTCAATGCACTCTTCTTCAAAAGAGCATGGCATGTGGTTGGGGATAAGATAACTGAAGCAGTGTTGGAGTTTTTCTCAAAAGAAAATTTGTACCAGCCTATCAATTGTACAACAGTAAACCTGGTTCCTAAGACACCAAATCCATCTAGAGTTACTGATTTCAGACCAATTTCTTGTTGTACTCTCATCTATAAAGTCATCTTGAAGGTGCGAACTAACAGACTGCAAGGTACAATGGATGACATATAAGATAAAAGCCAGTCTGCCTTTGTGCCATGAAGGTTGATAAATGATAACATAATAATGAGGCATGAACTTGTTAAAGGTTATGGTAGGAAAGGTCTATCACCAAGATGCATGATGAAAGTAGATATGAAGAAAGCCTACGGCTCTATTGAATGGGAGTATATGGAGCAAGTGCTGAGGAATATGCAAGTGCCAGGGAAATTTGTAAATTGGATTATGAGATGTGTAAGGAGTGTTTCATATTCCATCATTATAAATGGGCAGCATTCAGCACCTTTCATAGCTAAAAAGGGATTGAGACAAGGTGATCCTTTGTCTCCGTATCTATTTGTATTGGCTATGGAGTATTTTACTAGACTGCTGAAGACACTAGGAAGAAATCCAGACTTTAATTTTCACCCTAAGTGTGCCAAGATGAACATAATTCAACTTAGTTTTGCTGATGATTTGTTACTATTCTGTCGAGGTGATACTATATCAGTGAAGTTGTTGTATCAATGTTTCCAAGAGTTTTCATAATCTTCAGGTTTAGTTGCTAACACTGAAAAAAGTTCAATCTATTTTGGAGGTGTAAGAGATGATATCCAGCAGGAAATTTTACAAATGTTGGGGTTCTCTAAGGGGACTCTTCCAGTGAGATATCTGGGGGTACCTTTGAGCACTAAAAGGATGTCATTACTGCAATGTCAACCACTTCTTGAGAAAATGGTAGGAAGATTTCAATCTTGGACTACTAAATTATATCCTATGCAGGAAGAGTCCAACTTATTAAGAGTGTGTTATTCTCCATTCAAGTGGATTAGTCTCATATATTTCTATTGCCAGAGAAACTGATTCATTTGATTGAAAGTATGTATAGAAGATTCCTATGGACGCTCATAGGAGGCTTCAAACAAGAGACAGATTGAAAAGATGGGGATGTGTAGAAGATGATACTTGTCCGCTATGCAACATAGAAGCAGAAACTACTGACCATCTCTTCTTTGTATGTCCATTCTCTACACAAATATGGAATACAATGTTGGAATGGTTGAGGATCTTTAGGCAGGTGATGACATGGGAGCATGAACTGAAATGGGTTGAGCAACACTGTCATGGTAGAAGTGCAAATGCTGAAATATACAGGATGATGCTAGCTGGAAGCATATAATATATATGGCAAGAGAGGAATGTAAGAGTTTTTCAGGCAACGCAGAGGACTGCTGAGACAATTACGAAACTGCTAACTCAGGAGTTGCACTGTAGAGGGAATATGAAGCAATGATTGAAGGGAAGATTACTAGAATTGAATTACTATCCTATTGTCCATTGAAATGTATAGAAAGCTGATATAATAGGAATACAGATACAGAAGAAATTGTTTAGTCTGAGACTTATGTCCAAAACAAGCTATAGAAAGAATCAGTGTGAAAATATTACTTGGTAATAAAATTGTTTAGTTACCAAAAAAGAAATAAAAATATTGATTATTTTTAGGACAAATACAAAAACGTAATGCAAGAGCAAGCAATTGAGGACACAATAGTAATTTTTAAAAAAATCTGGAACGGATGTGTCTACTAGCCTCTAGAAACTTCTTCACATAATCGGCACGCCACATGTCTGGAACTTTCTACAAGATGCTTCCATGAGTTTCTCGAATCCTTTTTCCCCTTCTCCAAGTCACTGAGCGCATATAAAAGGAGACACTATGTGTACGCATTTGTCATACTTATCCAGCAATACAGTGTTACTTTTAGTCGGCAAATTTACTCCATCAGAGCAGTTACCTCTTTCTCTTCAGAAAGTTAGTAAGGAATCATTTGACAGTTGAGATGGCAACTTCACTTGTTCTCAGAAGGGCGGCCACTGCTTCAGCACTCTTCAACAGGCTCGTCAACCCTGTTCGCTCTGCCTCTGTTGCTCCCTCTGTTTTCCGATCCTTCAACACCAACGCTCAGATGACAACCTTTGACGATGACGATGATCGCAGCGTTGATGTTGATCGCCGCTCCGATCGCTCCGTCTCTCGACGGCGTGAATCTTTCCCTAGCTTCTTCTCAGGTTAGTTCTCTTGCTTTCTGGTTTTTGCTCGGATTTCACCATGAAACAGAGGTAGACCTTGTGTATAAAACCACTTCTTTAGGTTCAATAACCTCTGTTTTGTGTCTAAAGTTTAACAGAGTTAATATACTTTTGAGAGAAACCTTTTTTTGGCACAAATCGTTGTGTGCTTATTCACCATCCGATTTTGCTCTTTTAGAAAATACTACTATATTATACTATACATTAACCTCTGTTTTGTATCTATAAGTTTGACAGAGTTAATATACTTTTGAGACAATCTCACTATATTTGGCACATATCGTTGTGTGTTTGTTCACTATCCGGTTTTGCTGTTTTGGCAAATATCTACATCGGGTACTTGGTATATTTTCTTCCGTTGTGTGAAGACCTGTTAAAATTCTTACTAATATATTAAGATACTCCAATTGATCTTACTGCTCTAGCAGAACTGTGATATTGTACCTTTTGTTCCTAAGTTAATTAGGACCTTTAACTCCACCGAGTGTGCTGAATAGTGTGATGAACTGATTTTGACTGATATGTACTTTCTGGTTCTGATTAAAAACAGATGTGTTTGATCCATTTTCACCACCAAGGAGCGTAAGTCAACTACTAAACATGATGGACCAAATGATGGATACACCATTCACGGCACCGCGTGGTATGAGCGCCGGAGTTGGATCAAGGAGAGGATGGGACGTGAGGGAGGATGATGATGCCCTGCATATTAAAATGGACATGCCTGGGCTTGACAAGGAAAACGTAAAGGTATCAGTGGAGCAGAACACGTTGATTATCAAAGGAGAAGGGGAGAAAGAATCAGAGGATGACGAGTATAGGAGAAGGTACTCTACCAGACTTGAAATTCCTCAAAATCTCTATAAATTGGATGAGATTAAGGCGGAGATGAAGAATGGTGTTCTTAAGGTGGCGGTTCCTAAGGTGAAGGAAGATGAGGGAAAAGATGTTTTCCATGTTCAAGTTGATTAAGCTTTTAATGCTTAGTTTGTGTTTAAGTCGGATGTTATAAATATTTTCCTTCCTTTTTTTTCCCCTATCTAGGTTGGATGTAGTAGTTTTCTGTGTGGAAAAAAAAAAAATGCTCTACTAGAAAAGTGGGAAATATGGTTGAAAGTGCCGCTTTAGATTAATTGGAAGTTGTTGAGTATAATAATCTGCTTCTCTTTTCTGCTGCAAAATGTGTTTTGGGCACATGAATATAATTTTATATAAATACCAACTACATCGCAAGAGCAGGTTATTTGAGAGATAACCACCGTTATTTGAAGCAAACACTTCTTGTATTAAGATTGAAGAACACAGTTAAAGAAGTTGGATAAAAGAGTTGTAGAGGTTTCTACTTAATAGTTTTAGCACATAAGCATAAGGATATGTGCTCGTTGGTGAGCTCACACCACTGTTGCAGAAAATCAGTTTATCTGATTTTGATGTCACTATATTGGATCAGCTCCAATATCGTTAGGGACAAGGTACTCTGTTTGATCAGGTGTTTATTAGTTAGTTTGACAAGGCACTCTTATATTGAAGATTAGGATTAGTTACGGATGCTTAACAGAGGATCTTGGAAAATGGACGAGGCACTCTGATTTTCTAGCAGAAGCAAACGGGTACTTGCTTTTTTTAATCTGTTATGTTTTTGATGATCTAATAAATTTTTTGTCTAGAATCAGATAAAGATAAAGAAACTGATGCATACTTGGTATAATTATTTAGTAATGGACTTAAGATAATATGAGCAGTGTGACTCCGGATGCCCAAGAATCAATTCACGGATTTAATCCCTTGGTGTTTCCCTAACAAAAGTACAAAGTCAATTCTACAGGTAGAAAGTAACTGCCTGCAACTGTGCACGTTACAGTGCAGCAGTCACTTCCCATTGGGAAGAGCCTTGTATCAACTAAGTATGGACATTATCCTTGTGATGTCATTGAAGGATAATAATATGGAGCATGGGTAACAGAAATTCACTTGAGCATTTAGTGATATTCTCTCAAGCATTAAAGATCGCATCTAGCATTGAAGTTATAAATGTGTCAAGAACAAGAAGATAACTTCACTACGGACCAGTTCCATTATGAGTTTATGTGTGTCCTTAGTTAGGTTGTAATCTTGTATTAGTTTTTCATTGTAACTCATATCTAGCTTTCTTAGAAGCTCTGTTTAGTAAACTCTTTGTAAAACATAAACTCACTGAGTTTGTATTGTGACTAGAGTTAGTCATAGGTTGAAATTTTTATAATTAGCAAGTTGCAAAGTGGCTTGTAGTAGGTGTACTACAAGTTAGTGAGATTGAAGTCTTTATAATAAAATCATTACAAAGTGGCTTGTAACAAGAGTATTGCAAGTTAGTGAAGTTAAAAATCTACCAGTGTAGGTCGTGGTTTTTATCCCCTGAGTTGGGATTTTACCACATAAAAATCTTGTGTCTTTTTTACTTACTGCTTTAGTAGTTAGCACTGTGAGAACTGATATAGGACCAGGTCTCTATATAATTTAATGGACTCGTATAAACTATCAATTGGTATTAGAGCAGGTTCTTTCTAAAAGGTTAACACCTAGAAAGGATCTCCATGGCTGCTCCACCAAACTTCGAGGAAGGACAATCAACCTACAGGCCTCCTAGATTCAATGGTCAGTACTACGGTTGGTGGAAGACTCGTATGCATGATTTTATAATGGCGGAAGACTCCGAGCTATGGGACGTCATCTGTGACGGTCCACATATTCCAATGAAGAACTTAGGAGAATGTGGAGTGATGGTGCCAAAAACTAGGAAGGAATACAACGATATCGACAGAAAAGCTGTTGAAAAGAATTTTCGAGCTAAGAATATCTTGGTGTGTGTGGTATAAGACCTGATGAATACAATAGAATCTCAGCTTGTCAATCTGCCAAGGAGATATGGGAAGCATTACAAACGGCACATGAAGGAACTACTCAGGTTAAACAGTCCAAGATCGACACGCTCACCACCGAGTATGAGCTTTTCAGGATGAAAGATGATGAGTCTATACAAGATATGCACACAAGATTCACATCTATCATAAATGAGCTACACTCACTTGGAGAAATCATTCCTAGAAACAAGCTTGTGAGGAAGGTGTCAGCGTTCTATCCAGCTCATGGGAGAGTAAGGTGAACGTCATAACTGAAGCCAAAGATCTACAAACTCTAACTATGGATGAGCTGATTGGAAATCTGAAGACATACGAGATGAAGAGAAAGAAAGACAGTGAAAGAAGAGAACCAAAGAAGGAGAAGAATCTGATGCTCAAGGCTGAATACAATGACTCAAGTAAGGAAGATAGTGATATGGCATGTCTCATTAAAAGGTTTCAAAAGATGGTTCGAAGATATGGTGGTATAACAAAGAGAGGCAGCTCAGTAAACCAAGGAATTATGATCTCCGTCACAAGTGCGGAAAGCCAGGGCACTTCATCAAAGACTGCCCACTTTTGAAGCAGGAACACTAAAAACACAACTCTGAAAGCAGTAAAAAGGAACCCGGTTCCTGACAAATGCTTCAACAGAAAAAGTGCAGCTAACAATATTGTGAAGCAAGCCCTTGCTGCATGGGGAGACTCCTCCAGTGAATCAGAAGAGGAAACAGACGCAGGAAACAACTCCATGATGGCTGTGGAAAATGAAGCAAAGGAATATGATTCATTATTTGCATGATGGCCCAGTCTGATGGTGATGAAGATGATGACAGTGATGAGGTAAATTTCAAGGATGTTCAGAGAAATCTGAAGTCCTACTCTCCTAAGTAACTAATGTCATTAGCCAATGTTCTAATTGATACATATTACAGTTTCATTAATGATAAGGATACCTTGACCATAGAGTTAGGAGATGCTGAACAATTAAGATATGATTTGGTGGTATGTGTGGTTGATTTAAAGGAAACCATAGATAATCTTGAAAAGGAAAAAGAAGCTCTAACTGGAAAGATCAATAATGTAGAAAATGAGAGAGATGACCTTGTGGTAGTGTTTGTTGACTTAAAGGAAATTGTAGAAAACTTTAGAAAAGAAAAGAATACCCTAGTAGAAAAGGTAGCAGCTACTGAGCAAGATAGGGATGATTTTTTTGTGGTAATTGCAGACCTAGAGGAAACAATTGAAGGACTTAAATCAGAACATAGGCATGTTAACATTGACAAAGGGAAGGAAGTATCTAGTGAGGCACACATTAAACTTGAACAAGAATTAAATGATGTGAAAACTAGGCTATGTAGTGAACTTGAGAAAAATAGGCAACTTCAAGTAGAATTGGAGAATGTAAAAAATGATCTTGAGAATCTCTTAAGTGGACCTGGTCCTTAGATGTTGTTACTACCATGTACTTCAATAATGGTGGAAACAGGCAGGGAATAGAGTTCCAAAAAGATAAAATTCCTTACAACCCTCACAGCAAGTACGTTAGTGTACCTGACAACTGGCTTTGTATCCACTGTGGGAACAATGGGCACTTCAAGGAAAATTGCCAGGCTAGGGTTCAATCTATTTAGAAAAACAAAGTGTGTGCTGAAAAGTGATTACTAAAAAGGGACCGAGTGCCACTCGCAAAAATCGTGTCTTACCTGCATGGACTAGAAAAACTCTTATTCACCCTTTTCCTCATTACAAGGGACCCAAACTAGTTTGGGTTCCTAAATCTAACCCTTGACTTATATGTGCAGGGAACAATGAGAGGAAGTAGACTACAATGGATCATTGACAGTGGATGCTCGAAACACATGACTGGGAACACCATGGATTTCCTCTCACTGAAAGCCCTGCAAGGAGGGAATGTATCCTTTGAAAATGGAAAAAAGGGGTACATTCTCGGTGTCAGAAAGGTTGAAAAGTCTTGTTCACACTTAATTGAGAATGTGTACTATGTGGATAGTCTGAAGTATAGTCTCTTGAGTGTCTCTCAAATCTGTGATAAAGGGAACAAAGTAGAGTTCTTGTCTAAAGTATGCACAGTTACCAACTTGGTAACTGCTGAAGTGGTTTAATAGCTAAAAGATACAAGAACATCTATGTTGCGGATTTTGAGTCTCTACAAGCTGGTGATTTGAGTTGCCTGAAGGCAGTTGATGATGATGTAGAATTGTGGCATAGAAGACTGGGGCATGCAAGCTTTTCACCATTGAATAAACTGATACAGAGAGACCTGGTTCGTGGTTTGCCAAATTCAAAATTCAAGGAGCACAGAGTTTGTGATGCATGTGCTAGAGAAAAACATGTGAAATCATCCTTTAAGCCAAAGAAGGATGTCAGCACATCAAAGCCACTCGAACTCCTTCACATGGATCTATGTGGTCCTATGAGAGTACCAAGCAGAGATGGAAAGAGATATATCTTTATAATTGTATATGACTATTCAAGGTTCACTTGGACATTGTTTCTTAGAACAAAAGATGAGACATTCGAAGTATTTGTGGCCTTTGTCAAGAAAATCCAAGTGAAGATGAAACTGAAGGTAGCCTGCATTAGATCAGACCATGGGATAGAATTTGACAATGCCAAGTTTGATGATTTTTGCAATGAAAATGGGATTAATCACAACTTCTCAACCCCAAGGACTCCACAGCAAAATGGAGTCGTCGAACGGAAGAACGGAACTCTAGAAGACATGGCACGGACAATGCTTATTGACAGTGGAATTGCCAAAAATTTCTAGGCAGAGGCAATTAACATTGCATGCTACTTGGTGACAGGTGCATGATCAAATCTCTCCTGAATAAAACCCCTTATGAGCTACTCAATGGAAGAAAGCCAAAGATAACTCATCTAAGAACCTTTGGATACAAATGTTATGTTCTAAACAACGGAAAGGATCAGCTTAGGAAGTTTGATGCAAAGAGTGATGAAGGAATATTTCTGGGATATTCCTCTCAAAGCAAAGCCTATAAAGTCTACAAAAAAAGGGCTCAGTGGGTGGAATAAAGTGTTCATGTGATATTCAATGAGACACCCTCTTCTGATAAGGGAAGAAGCAGAGACGATCAAGACAATGAACCACTATTGGTTCCTGGGGAGATTACTGATGTTTCAAATGAAAAAGATGATATAATGAGTCAGATGAAGGAAGCAAGTGAAAACAATGCAACCTCTTCTTCCACTTCTCAAGAGGAACCTGGTACCCAAATAACAGCCACTGAAGCTAAAGAAAGAGTTGTAGATGTAGTTCAAAGCACTCCACAGGTAGCAGAACAAGGAGTGCAGGGGACCCACTCTTATTTACCCAGTTCCTCTACCATCAGACTCCAGTCTCAAATTGGAAACACAAAAGCTCTCATCCGCTTGATAATATAATCACCCCCTTGATTCAGGAGTCCAGACAAGATAAAAAAACATAAATTCCCTAGCCTTCTCATCCTTTCTATCCCAAATAGAACCCAAAAATATCAAGGGAGCCTTGAAGGATGCAGATTGGATCACGGCTATGCAAGAGGAGCTGCATCAATCTGAAAGAAACAGGGTATGGCACCTAATACCTAGACCCTCAGACATAACCATCATAGGAACCAGGTGGTATTCAGGAACAAGCTGAATGAACATGGAAACACTACAAGGAACAAATCAAGGCTTGTTGTTCAAGGCTACAATTATAAGGAAGGGATTGATTATGACGAGACCTTTTCCCCAGTTGTTCGCATGAAAGCCATTAGGATCCTCATTGCTTTTGCATCCCATATAGAATTCACCCTGTTCCAAATGGATGTGAAGAGTGCCTTTTTGAATGGTTTTCTTAAGGAAGAGGTTTATGTCAAGCAACGTCCAGGCTTTGAATGTCATGAACATCCTGAGTATGTGTTCAAATTAGATAAAGCACTCTACGGATTGAAGCAGGCCCCTCGAGCCTGGTATGAGAGGTTATCCAAGTTTCTCTTGGAAAATAGTTTTACAAGGGAAAAGATTGACAACACTCTATTTTTGAAGAAACAGGGAAGGAACCTGCTCATCGTTCAGGTTTATGTGGATCACATCATATTTGGGGCAACAACAGATTCACTGTGTGAAGAATTTTCTAAACTCATGGGAAGTGATTTTGAAATGAGTATGATGGGGGAACTTAACGTCTTCCTGGGTCTTCAAGTAAAGAAGTCCACAAGGGGAACATGTATAAGTCGGCAAAAATACATCAAAGAACTTCTAAAGAGGTTTGATATGGAATCATCAAAGGTGATCGATACCCCTATTTCTACTGCTACTAAGCTGGAAGTGGATGACTCTGGATCACCTGTAAATCAAACAATGTATCGAGGAATCATTGGATCACTACTCTACCTTACTTCCAGCAGGACAAACATTGTGTTTAGCGTGGGCTTATGTGCAAGGTTTCAATCAAATCCTAAGGAGTCTCACCTGAAGGATGCTAAGAGAATTCTGAGATATCTTAAGGGCACAAGGACCTGGTTCCATATTATCCTTCAGGTGAAAATTTCAACCTTATTGGCTATGCTGACGCTGATTATGCAGGTTATCTGGTGGACAGGAAAAGCACATCTGGAATGGATCATTTCCTATGATCATGTATGATATCATGGGGGACAAGGAAACAAAACTCTGTAGCTCTCTCAACAGCTGAATCGGTATATGTTGTTGCAGCTCCGTGTTGTGCGCAGTTGCTATGGATCAAGCAACAATTAGAGGACTTTGGAGTATACATTGATTGTGTACCGCTTCTATGTGACAACACCAGTTCCCTTAACATGACAAAGAACCCGGTTCAACACAAGAGAACCAAGCACATTGATGTTAGACATCATTTTCTCAGAGACAATGTGGAAAAGAGGCTTATCTGTATGAGGTTCTGTTGCACTGAAGATCAAATTGCAGATATCTTTACCAAAGCTCTAGGCATGGAGCACTTTGAGAGAAATAGAATGGCACTGGGGTTAATCAAACCTAATTGAGAACCTGATTCTCCTCCTATGGCTATGAAAGTCATACTCAGGTAAAATTAGCTAAAGTGTTTTCTGACTAAGCCTAAATTACATCTATATCGTTGCAGGTAGACACGCATGATGATCATAGAAGCTCAAGGTACAGTGTTGAGCTACAAAAAGGAGAGTTGCAAAAATTTATTTTTGACTGAGACAGGTCAGGAACCCGGTTCCTGTACCACAGGTTAGTAGTAATATATTTTTCTCATGCATATCTCAAACGACAACAAAATTAATTCAACTGCCACATCATCCAACTTTTTAGAACCTGTATATCACGTCTTGTCTCTCAAATCCTTTCACCTCTCCTGCACGTTACGTATTCCCACAAACCTACCGCTGTTTCATAACCTCTCAGAACGTGTTCCTCTCTCTTCTCATCATTAACTCCTTTCTCCATAAAACCCTCTCACTTCCAAAGTTCTGAACACTTACCTCTCATTGTATCTCTACATTCTCTCAGATTTCTCAAACCCTTCGTTCACCATGGCTGATGAACAATCTCCCCCACCTCCTGTCAACAACATTGTTATCACCTCCTCAATTACCTTAGCATCACCACCGAAAAATATTTCCTCTACTACCCCAGTTACTAATGTGTCCACACCTGATTCTTCTTCATCTCATGTCTCCCTTATACCTCCGTCCAACACTGGCTCTCTCCCTAGTGGTGAGACTCTTGACGTCTCTGATGCTAACATTGTTTCTCCTCCTCCTTCTGAACAAAACAAGGGGGAATTGGAAGGTGTCACCCCTCAAGACTCAGGGGTTTCTGAGGAAGATCTTGTCAGTACTTGAAGACCTCTGTCATGGACTCAGTGACTCCCATGGAGTCCTCAAAAAAATAAGCAGCATAAAATATCATGGCTATCACTACTGAAAGCCTTGCGAGTGAAGGACCCTCTCTTCTACTTGAGTCTCATCGGGAAGAAACTCCATTTTTGGGGGATGAAGGAACCATGGTATTCTTTGAATCTCCAGTTTATAAAAAAAGCCTCTGAAAGACCTGATTAAGAATTTGTGTCTCCTCCTAAGGAAACAAGTCAGGAGCCTGGTTTCAACACTAAGCCATTGGAGTCCATTCCACCTATTGAGGTACTATTTGACGAGGATGATGAGGATGACATGGTTCTTAGCGCTTGGTTCAAGATAAGAAAGCCAGCATTCACTCTTGAGTCCTCTTCCAAGCGACCAACCACTAGGTTGCAGAAGAAGGAGGCTTTTGAGTCTGCTTTGCAGAAAAGTAAAAGAAGCAGTAAGAAAAAGAAGAAGAGATTGAACAAATAGGGAGAAGTTGTGGTTGATAAAAACATTCCAGTGGTTGAGGTTGATGAGGATGTTGTAGAGGAACCTAGTTCCTTAGTGAAAAGGTCTACGAAGGTACAAAAGTCTGTGGTTGGTGCTTCCAAGGAAGCTGTTGAAAGACAAAGTGGAAAATCTGTGAAGAGTGGTGGTCAGTCTAGGAAGGTTGTGGATGAGGGAGATCTGTCTGAAGGTGATACTTTGGTTGTTTCGAGTGGGAAAGGAAAGTCTGTTGAAAATTCTAGAAAACAAAAGTGGGAAACTGTGGGAGGACCTGGTTCAATGAAGACAATACCAAGTGATAGTGGACTTGGGCAGGAGAGATTGAGGACTCAGAAAGTCTTGTGGGGTCGCAAGTTTGACCCGGAAATCTCTGAGATGGCCGAAATGAGGCGGGTTTTGGATATGGTTGAATTTTAACAATGGGGTCATCTATTTAAGGAGGATGTGCCTAAGGTATATGAAGATGAGGTGCAGAACTTCTATGCAACCCCCTTCACTGTTACAGGGGACCAGATTTGTGTGCTAGTAAATGAAGTTGACATGGTGCTTGATGCTTCTGTGTTAGGAAAAGTTCTCCAAGTTTCGTGTGAAGAGATGACCTCAGTCAAGGGTGCTTGTGGAGCAAACTTTAGGCGCGCTATTGTGAAGGAGCAGTCTATCCAGCATGGGGAACGGGTGAATAAGAAGGCTCTGCTTCCTGTGTATCATCTTCTCTTTGAATTGGTCAACAAAGTTCTTAAACCCCGTGCTGAGAAGAGGTCTATAACTTCCAAGTCAGATATGTACCTCATGGAGGCTCTTGATGAGTTCAAAACCATAAATCTTCCGGCAATTATGATAGAACACATGCAGAAGGTGGCGAACTTTCAGAATGGAAATCATGGGCTTCCATATGGATTTCTCCTCACACAGGTATTCCAGTTCTTCAAGGTACCTTTGGAAAATCCAAGAGTAGGAATCTGCAAGCAAACCTTCTCCAAAATAACTCTGGAAGAATGTGAGTGCGTAGAAAAGGTTGGGGGAAGAACTTCGACGATTTCTCAGCTGATCAATGCTCAAAATGCCGCTACTGAAGAAATCAGAAGGTTGAAGGCTAGGAATTCCATACTGGAAACTCAGCTCAGTCAAGCTATTGGAGCATCTGGGTCTGTAAACTCTTCCAATGAAGAAGTTGCTCGCTTGACTAAGGAAAATGTTGAGCTTCGGCAACAGGTGGAGAACATGAGGGAGAAACTACTTGAAGAACAGATGTCTGCTAATGCCCGCATGGACCTTGTTCTCAAAACCATTGTTACCTCCTCCTCCAAGCCTTCCTCTTCTAGTGCCCCCTAGGATCCTCTCAGTGACCAGTTATCTTGTGTTTTGATACATGTGGCTGTTGTTTTTTTTTTTGTTTTTTTTTTGTGATGGTATGCTGAATCTCATTGTTACTGCTCCCGTGGAATCAGTCCAAATTAGTCCTTGGTGTAATAGCAAAGACTTCTGCTTTTCAAAAAATATTATCAATGAAATAGCTCTCTTTTAGCTAGTACAATGCTTGTTTTCCTTCTGCTTCTCTTTTCTATCATGTTATGTGCACACATGTGGCATGAGTTAGCCGTGTTAGACTTCTTTATGCCTTTTTTCCTGCTTTTGTATTTTTAAATGATGCCAAAAGGGGGAAGATATAGAAGTTATTTGAAAATTGAAGCAGGTGATTAAGGGGGAAGCATAGAGTCAGGGGGAACATATGAGGTTACTGGTACTTTATCTGGTTAAGTCAAGCTCTATAAGCATTTATCAATTTTAAAAGTTTGTCATCATCAAAAAGGGGGAAATTGATGGGCTTAAGGTTTCACTGTCTTATGTTTTGATGATCTAACAAACTCCTTGTCTAGAACCAGATAAAGGACTTGATGCATACTTGGTAAAATTATTCAGCACTAGACTTAAGATAATATGAGCAGTGTGACTCCGGATACACAAGAACCAATTCAGGGACCTGATCCCTTGGTGTTTCCCTGACAGAAGTACAAAGTCAATTCTACAGCTGAAAAGTAACTGGAGAAAGTAACTGCCTACAACTGTGCACGCTACAGTGCAGAAACAGTGCAGTAGTCACTTCCCATTGGGAAAAGCCTTGTACCAACTAAGTATGGAAAGCATCCTTATGATGTCATTGAAGGATAATAACATGGAGTAGGGCAACTGATATTCACTTTAGAATTTAGTGATATTCTCTCAAGCATTGAAGATCTCATCTAGCATTGAAGTCACAAGTGTGTCAAGAACAAGAAGACAACCCTACTACGGACCAGTTCCATTATGAGTTTATGTGTGTCCTTAGTTAAGTTGTAATCTTGTATTAGTTCTTCATTGTAACTCCCATCTTGCTTTCTTAGAAGCTCTGTTTTAGGAAACCCTTTGTAAAACATAAACCTACTGAGTTTGTGTTGTGACTAGAGTTTCATAGGTTGAAGTCTTTGTAAGTAGTAAGTTGCAAAGTGGCTTGTAGTAGGTGTACTACAAATTAGTGAGATTTAAGTCTTTGTAATGATGGCTTGTAACAAGAGTATTGCAAGTTAATGAAGTTGAAAACCTGCCAGTGTAGGTCGTGGTTTTTGTCCCCTTGAGTTGGAATTTTTCTACGTAAAAATCATGTGTCTTATTTACTTACTGCTTTAGTAGTTAGCTCTGTGAGAACTGATATAGGACCAGGTCTCTATACAATTTGGTGGACTCGTATAAACTATCAGTCACGTTGAATTAGTACAGTTATAATTTCTTGACACAGAAATCAAATTTAACTAAAGGGAAGCATTTAGAGATTTGCACAAAGTATACGTAAGTATTCGTGAAACGTATTCTGATCCCTTCCTCCTTAGAAGGAAGAGGGAGAAAATGATAACATAAGAGGATGTGAGGGGAGGGAATAATGAGAGTTGAATCCACACAATATTTTGTAAGAGATATCCGGAGTTTATTATTCAAATGGTCATTCAACTATCTCAAATTATCTACTAAAGCTACTTTTCTTTCGTTCATAATAAAAAATTTCGCTTAACTATGCCTATAGCACTCAAAAGGTCACTCAACTAGATTTTTCAAATTTTGAGTTGCCAAATACCTTTTTTACCCACTAAATTATAAATATTTATTTATTTTTATTTTTTTTAACTTTTAATTAATTTATTTTATGGAATTACTTATAAAATAAATAAATTTTATTTATAAATTAAAAAAGATAAAAAATATTTGAGCATATATAATGCTTGAATAACAAAAAAGTGAGCATAGTAAAAAATTAATTAGAATAATTTATTCGTAATAATAATTTTAGTATTAACAACAAAAATTCAAAAACTTATTTACAACAATTGAGAATGAAAGAAAATAAAGGTCATAAAATATATATTCCATGCACGTAATATAAAAATAATTATTTAAATAAAGGTATTTTCATAATACACATCATATATTCTTGAAAATTGTACACAATTATATTATTATTCCGTCATTATATGAGCTGAAAACTTATTTTTTATTTTTATTTTATAAATAAAATATATTAATTCTATAGGTAGTCCATAATGTAGATTAAAAAGAGAAAAAATTATAATATTTAAAAGTTAAAAATTGATAAATTAGAGGGTAAATGTCACGACCCAAATTCCCTCTGTTGGGTATCGTGATGGCACCTAGTCTTAGGGACTAGGTAAGCCTAGCAGTTACTGAATAACAACAAAAATAAAAGAAAAACTAACAGTCTTGAAATAGAATCCAACAGAATATACAAACTTTCCCATAATCGGTAATACAATTCATAAACTCTACGAATCTTCTACAATTTCTAAGTANCTTATGACTCGTAGCACCTACGAACCTAGAGCTCTGATACCAACTTGTCACGAACCAAATTTCCCTCCGTTGGGTATCGTGATGGCACCTAGTCTTAGGGACTAGGTAAGCCTAGCAGTTACTGAATAACAACAAAAATAAAAGAAAAACTAACAGTCTTGAAATAGAATCCAACAGAATATACAAACTTTCCCATAATCGGTAATACAATTCATAAACTCTACGAATCTTCTACAATTTCTAAGTACAACTGTTTGGAAATAAATACAACTATGTATGCATAATAAATACGAAGAAGGAGATTCCGACGCCTGCGAATGCAACAGCAGGTTACCTTGAGTCTCCTCGGCAATCATCCACAAAGCTACTACAATATATACCTGGATCTGCACACAAAAATGTGCAGAAGTGTAGTATGAGCACACCACAGCGGTGCCCAGTAAGTATCAAGAATAACCTCGGTGGAGTAGTGACGAGGACTAGTCAAGACACCACTGGTCTACAAAATAAATAACATGAATATAGAAATGACCGAACGTTACATCTATCTAAGACTTCTCGGAATAATTCACAATAATGACAATATAAAGCGGAAGGAAATTACAGAAATCAATCAAGAAACAACACAAAAATACACAGAAGGATGGACAAAAAAACAAGTCCAATCGAAAGGAAACACAATACAATAGAGAACACCGATAACTCAACTCCACGTCGGTTTGTTCACATCGAGCCTTAGCCATTAAAATTCATAACTGATAGAAATCTTTAAACAGCTGTTCATATGAAAAACTTTTGCAAATAAAATCATTTTAGTATGGAAGAGTTTACTTTGAAAACATACTTTCTCCAAAAGTAGATATAAGTATAATTAATAGAGAGAATTACGTAAAACATAGTTTCTTTCAAACTACGAAGCTTTCCAAAGAGGCTTTCCCAATAAATGACTTCCAAATATCATTTTAGGCAAAACTAGTGCTTTTCAAATATACCTTCGATGTAAAAGTCATTCAAATATAATCATTTCAAAACCATTGCTTTTTCAATAATACTTTTCAATAAAATCCCTTGATCAAAATCTCCTCAAGATTTATCCACTGGAACTCAGTCCATAACTCAAAAATTTCCATGCAGTACAGGAGGAATATCAAATCTTTCCAATAAATGCAGTAAATAGCAAACAGGAATAACGAAAATAATAATGCATAAATATGGCACGGAATGTCCCCTCGTGCTAGATATCGTAACCACGGCACGGAATGTCCCCTCGTGCTAAATAACATAAACACTTTTTTTTTTTTTTGAATCGAGCGAGATGATATGCTGAAACGGGTGCTAGCTTGAAAACCGCCGCAGAACGAAGCACGGAATATCCCCTCGTTCTAAATAACATAAACATGGCACGACATGTCCCCTCGTGCTAACATAACATAACACGGCATGACATGTCCCCTCGTGCTAACATAACATAACACGCCACGACACGTCCCCTCGTGCTAACATAACACAAACATGGAACGGAACGTCCCCTCGTGCTAAATAGCATAAACATGGCACGGAATGTCCCCTCGTGCTAAAAAACATAAACAACAATTTAAAACAAAAAATCAACAATAAGAACCATAAATCACAACATCCCCGCAAGGGAGTCAAATACGTAACAGTATCATCAACAGTATAAACAACAATAGAAATCATACCATCCCGGCAAGGGAGTCAACAATGAAAACAATATCATTAACAGCATAAACGGTAATAGAAACCATAACATCCTGGCAAGGGAGTCAACAAGGCAAACAACATCATCAACAACGGAATAATAAGATAAACCACACAATCCCGGCAAGGGAAACAGCTATAACCAATCTCACCTAAACAGTTAACTTCACGGAATAAACTCAACTTCAACAAAAGCTCAGTAATAGGCAACATCAAGGAAATACCAATAACATAAATGTCTAACAATTAGACCTAAGTATCACTTAAGGTAATAGTCATATAAATCACAATGTAAGACTCACGGGCATGCTTGACTCCAACGAATAGATGTTCCAACTACGGCTAGTCGACTATAAGGCTAGATGACACTAATTATAGTCAATTAGGCAAGCTAGGAAGAAAATATAGCATGCTGATAAGAGAAGTAGAATATTCAGTAAGTCAAGTAATGTCAAATAGCCAACGAAGGAATCCAAAAGACAAGTAATTCTAATTTAAACAGGAAGGGATGAAATTAACAACCAAGGATTCAAATGTAACAATTGCAAATCATATACAGGTAATATAAGAACCTACGAATCCTAAAAGGGCAATCTAGGTGCAAATAAGTTCGAGTACACACTCGTCACCTCGCTTACTCGGACTACAATCAACAAGGAAGACTCAATCATAAGGGGTAGTTCCCCCACACAAGGTTAGGCAAGATAATTACCTCAAAGAAGACAACTCGGTACTCAAAAATAGACTTCTTGGGCGGGAAGGCCTCCGGATGGCTCAAAATCAACTAAAACAACTTCATATAAAACGTACAAGGAATTATTCTGAATAATAAAGTTTCAATCTTTAAAAAATTATAAAAATCGACCCAAAAGTCAACCCCCGGGCCCGCACCTCGAAACCCGACAAATTTACAAATTCCGATTACCCATTCCGATATGAGTTCACCTATACTAAATTTATCCAATTCCGATAACATTTGGTCTTTCAAATCATGAATTTACATCTTAGAAGTTTTCTTTCAAAACCCACAATTCCCTCAACCCAAAACACAAATTAAATGATAAAAACAAGAACTAATTCGTGAAATATAATTAATTCTAGTGGAAGAACACTTACCCATTCGATTTGTGTGAAAAATCCTTCAAATATCGCCAAGAACCGAGCTCTAGAAGTCAAAATATGATAATAATGGCTTAACCCTCGATTTTGGAATATAATCTGTCTGCCCAGATTTTAAGGCATTGCGATCGCGGATTAAAAGATGCGATCGAATAGAGGAAATAATGTTGCTGGCCAGAAAGGTTCTATGCGATCGCGAATAGGTAGATGTGATCGCATAGTAGGAAATAGGGGCACTGGTCAATTTAATACTATGCGATCGCAAGCAAGCAAACGCGATCGCACTGTAGGGAATTTTATACTTCTGCGATCGCGGACCTGATTGTGCCAAAGCATTGAATAAAAAGCTGAGCAGGTCAAATGACACTATGCAATCGCAATACTATGCGATCGCATAGAAGGAAGCCAGAATGTAGCATCAGTAGTGGAAAAATGAGGAAAATCGATCCGAAACCTATCCGAAACACACTCGAGGCCCCCCGGGACCCCGTCTAAATGCACGAACAAGTCTTATAACCTAACACGGACTCGCTCGAGGTTTCAAACCACATAAAACACACTAAAACGATGAATCAAACCGAAAAATCAATGAAATTCCTCAAAACATTTTTAAACATCAAATTTTTGCATTTAAGGTCTGAATCACGCCAAATGAAGTCCGTTTCATACCAAACTTCATAGATAACACATATAAATTATACCGAACCTGTGCCGGGCTTCGGAACCAAGATACGGGCCCGATACGACAGGTTTCACATAACATTTCATTTTCAAAAAACCTTTATATTATAATTTTCTTTAAAAATTCATTTCTCAAACTCGGGACCTCGGAATTCGATTCCGGGCATATGCCCAAGTCCTATATTTTCCTACGGACCCTCTGGGACCGTCAAATCATGGGCCCGGGTCCGTTTACCAAAAATGTTGACCGAAGTCAACTTTATTCAAATTTCTAATACAAAATTATCATTTTTATCAGTTTTTCACATAAAGGCTTTCTGGCTACACGATTGGGCTGCGCACGCAAATCGAGGTGAGATAGAAGGAGGTTTTCACGACCTCGGAACATAGAATTAGCTAGAATATACAGGATGACCTTTTAGGTCATCACATCATCCCCCTCTTAAACAATCGTTCGTCCTCGAACGTGCCAAGATTGACCTTGAACTCATCCCATCGTTGATGGTATACTTCCAACGCATAGCCGCGGGTGATCCCACGTCACCCCAACCCACATAAGCCTGATGAAACAATCACAACTGCAATATAGCCTTCACATCACCACCGATAAGCCTCATACCTCTACTTCTCACCCTTTACTCATTTACAAAAGACCAGATTCTAAATCCATATCCGGCATTAGCCTCAATCAGCTGCATCAACTCATGACTACACCCACAAGGAACGACCACACAACATAGTACATCACACATAGGCTCATATCACACTTTTGATCACAATAGTTGCCCGAAATCAACTCGACATTGGCAATTAACCCCACATCTGAAAGAACTCTGTTCCCAAACCCCATAACACTAATAATGATGCAATGAACACGAAGTCTTCATTATTAAACACCCGAGTCACCAGCCATAACTGACACCACCGGGCACACATCCCGCAAACTAAACTAAAGAAAACACATAACGAAATGACTGAATATGAAAATGGAAACATATAAAGTAACTATCAAACAAGACCATAGTCACAACTCTCTATCAATACCGACTTACCAAAAGCAATATAACAAGGAAGAATCAAAGCATATGAACAAATCACAAGGATACCATCCTGATAAAATTTCCACTGCGGTACTCAGCCCGGTCCAAGCATATCGAATCACAAATATCACGAGGACCTCGCCCCCAACTCTGATTCTTATACCGAAAATATTTCATACCAATTGAAATTCCTTCGCTAATTCATCTCAGCTGATAAAATCATAACGCTAGCTGATCTCACATCTCGATGGAATATCAAATCACAACTCGTTAGCAAAATATTTAGGAAAATCACATAAAGCTTACCACGAAGAACAAAAAGGACTCACTTCCAGTTTCACCACTATCAAAAATGAAATAAACAACGATAGACACGGGCTACTACTCATAGAATCTCCTAACAGGAGCAAACACAAAATGGAGTGCAAAACATGGAACTCACTCATAAATGAAACAACAAATAAGGGAACTCGTCCCGACCAGCAAAACTATAATGAAATACAATTGGTTCCCCTCTGTAACACATCAAAACATACCTGTGTGATAATATCTTGCACATCGGCCTCCGGCCTACTATATGCAACACATCAACGGGTCGGGCATCCCCCTCTTAGCCGCCCCCTACTCACCTGAATACCCTGCTACCACACACCTACCTGAATCCTGGGACAATCTCTCACCTTGTGGCTAACATCTCCACACTAAAAACAATCTCGCTGCTGACATGGCTTTGGAAAAACACACAATACGAATCCTCTGAGACCCATGAGTACCTGAAATACCATGCGAAGCTGGTAATGCAAAATGAACTGGTTGACCCACAAAACTTCTATCGTGTCGTGCCTTGTCTCCATAATACAGACCAGTAGATTCCTCCGATCTACGAGGCCTCATTGCCTCCCTGAACTCTCTCCCTGATCTCGTATGTCCTCTCGCTCCCGGTCCTACATGCGCTCTAACCGGAGAGCAATCCCTACTACCTGCTGAAACGAGGCATCCTACTCTAACTCTCGAGTCCCGCTAAACCGAATATCATGCCTAAATCTCCCAAATGACTCTACGGACTCATCTCCCAGCTGAAGCAACCAAGCGAAGTGCATGTCTGGCCCACTCACTGAATTTAATGGCATGCTTCCATAGTGACACATCGCCCTGACGCAACTGCTCAAACTTCGCGCGCCGTGCATCCTGAAGGAACTGAGGTGCAACCTCCCTCAAAGCATCTCCAAAAACTGAATTTATGATAGTGAAGCTAACTCGGTCAGGTGACCCCAACTCATATGCCGCCACCACTGATCCACCCGCTACTCTGAACCTGAGACATGATAAAAAAAAACCCCTCGTCTCCACAATACCCGAAGCGCGAAGAATATAGTGACACTCCTCCCGGAAACCCTGGGCACCATCTGCCGCCAATCCACTGAAAGATAGAAGGGTGATACTTTATGTACCTCTCAAGTCCAAGGTATTCTTCTTCTGAGGTTACTGTCCTAACCACGGGCTGAACTGAAACCACATGTCGTGCTGTCATGACAACGGGTGCCTGACCAATGTGATCTCGCTACTCTGGAGTGTAGACGGTGGGAGTCTGAACTCCTCCCCTGATATGTGAAGCAACTGGTGCACTAGAATCAACCCTGCTTGAGTCAATGTACCACTTATACTCAAAACTGAGCTCAGGTCTCCTGAAGTACAGGGTTGCAACAGGAACCCCCAGTACCTGTTCCCCAACTAGAACTACTGGCGACTCCTCAACGATTGCTCTGGTAGGCATCTTAACTGCGGCACGTGCTCCTCGTTGGCCTCTGTCTCTGACCCTTGCGACACTTGCTTCGGGGTAACATCATCAGGAACCGCCGTTCGTGTCCTCACCATCGGTGAGAGAATAGAAAGATAATTCAAACTTCACAATCAATAAACTCGTACGATAGGAATGAAGGAAGTGAAATTTTCCTAATAGTTTTGTAGCCTCTCGAAGATAAGTACGGACATCTCCGTACTGATCCGCAAGACTCTACCAAACTCACTTATGACTCGTAGCACCTATGAACCTAGAGCTCTGATACCAACTTGTCACAATCCAAATTCCCTCTGTTGGGTATCGTGATGGAACCTAGTCTTAGGGACTAGGTAAGCCTAGCAGTTACTAGATAACAACAAAATAAAAGGAAAACTAACGGTCTTGAAATAGAATCTCAACAAAATATACAAACTTTCCCAAAACTGGTAGTACAAGTCATAAGCTCCACGAATCTTCTACAATTTTTAAGTACAACTGTTTGGAAATAAATACAACTGTGTATGCATAATAAATACGAAGAAGGTGACTCCGACGCCTGCGAACGCAACAGCAGGTTACCTTGAGTCTCCTCGGCAATCATCCACACACCTACTACAATATATACCTAGATCTGCACACAAAAATGTGCAGAAGTGTAGTATGAGCACACCACAGCGGTGCCCAGTAAGTATCAAGACTAACCTCGGTGGAGTAGTGACGAGGACTAGTCAAGACACCACTGGTCTACAAAATAAATAACATGAGTATAGAAATGACTGAATGTTACATCTATCTAAGACTTCTCGGAATAATTCAAAACAATGACAATATAAAGCGGAAGGCAATTATAGAAATCAATCAAGAAACAACACAAAAATACACAGAAGGATGGACAGCAAAACAAGCCGAATCGAAAGGAAACACAATACAATAGAGAACACCGATAACTCAACTCCACGTCGGTTTGTTCACATCGAGCCTTAGCCATTAAAATCCATAACTGATAGAAATCTTTAAACAGCTATTCATATGAAAAACTTTTGCAAATAAAATCATTTTAGTATGGAAGAGTTTACTTTGAAAACATACTTTCTCCAAAAGTAGATATAAGTATAACTAATAGAGAGAATTACGTAAAACTTAGTTTCTTTCAAAATACGAAGCTTTCCAAAGAGGCTTTCCCAATAAATGACTTCCAAATATCATTTTAGGCAAGACTGGTGCTTTTCAAATATACATTCGATGTAAGTCATTCAAATATAATCATTTCAAAACCATTGCTTTTTCAATAATACTTTCAATAAAATCCCTTGATCAAAATCTCCTCAAGATTTATCCACCGGAACTCAGTTCGTAACTCAGAAATTTCCATTCAGTACAGGAGGAATATCAATCTTACCAATATATGCAGTAAACAGCAAACAGGAACAACGGAAATAATAATGCATAAATACGACATGGAATGTCCCCTCGTGCTAGATAACGTAACCATGGCACGGAATGTCCCCTCGTGCTAAATAACATAAACACGGCACGGAATGTCCCCTCGTGCTAAATAACATAAACATGGCACGGCATGTCCCCTCGTGCTAACATAACATAACACGGCACGGCATGTCCCCTCGTGCTAACATAACATAACACGGCACGACATGTCCCATCGTTCTAACATAACACAAACATGGAACGGAACGTCCCCTCGTGCTAAATAACATAAACATGGCACGGAATGTCCCTTCGTGCTAAATAACAGAAACAACAATTTAACAAGGGAAATCAACAATAAAAACCATAAATCACAACATCCCGGCAAGGGAGTCAACGACGCAACAGTATCATCAACAGTATAAACAACAATAGAAATCATACCATCCCGGCAAGAGAGTCAACAATGAAAACAATATCATTAATAGCATAAACGGTAATATAAACCATAACATCCCGGCAAGGGAGTAAACAAGGCAAACAACATCATCAACAACGGAATAATAAGAGAAACGACACAATCCCGGCAAGGGAAACAGCTATAACCAATCTCACCTAAACAGTTAACTTCACGGAATAAACTCAACTTTAACAAAGGCTCAGTAATAGGCAACATCAAGGAAATACCAATAACATAAATGTCTAACAATTAGACCTAAGTAGGACTTAAGGGAATAGTCATATAAATCACAATCTAAGACTCACGGGCATGCTTGACTCCAACGAATAGATGTTCCAACTACGGCTAGTCTACTATAAGGCTAGATGACACTAATTATAGTCAATTAGGCAAGCTAGGAAGAAAATATAGCATGATGATAAGAGAAGTAGAATATTCAGTTAAGTCAAGTAATGTCAAAATAACCAACGAAGGAATCCAAAAGACAAGTAATTCTAATTTAAACAGGAAGGGATGAAATTAACAACCAAGGATTCAAATGTAACAATTGCAAATCATACACAGGTAATATAAGAACCTATGAATCCTAAAAGGGCAATCTAGGTACAAATAAGTCCGAGTACAAACTCGTCACCTCGCTTACTCGGACTACAATCAACAAGGAAGACTCAATCCTAAGGGGTAGTTCCGCCACACAAGGTTGGGCAAAATACTTACCTCAAAGACGACAACTCGGTACTCAAAAATAGACTTCTCGGGCGGGAAGGCCTCCGGACGGCTCAAAATCAACTAAAACAACTTCAAAATACATATAAAACGTACAAGGAATTATTCCGAATAATAAAGTTTCAATCTTTATAAAATTATAAAAATCGACCTAAAAGTCGACCCCTGGGCCCGCACATCGGAACCCGACAAATTTACAAATTCCGATTACCCATTCCGATACGAGTTCACCCATACTAAATTTATCCAATTCCGATAACATTTGGTCTTTCAAATCATGAATTTACATCTTAGAAGTTTTCTTTCAAAACCCACAATTCCCTCAACCCAAAACACAAATTAAATGATAAAAACAAGAACTAATTCGTGAAATATAATTAATTCTGGTGGAAGAACACTTACCCATTCGATTTGTGTAAAAAAATCCTTCAAAAATCTCCAAGAACCGAGGTTTAGAAGTCAAAATATGATAATAATGGCCTAACCCTCGATTTTTGAATATAGTCTGTCTGCCCAGATTTTAAGGCATCGTGATCGCGGATTAAAAGATGCGATCGCATAGAGGAAATAATGTTGCTGGCCAAAAAGGTTCTATGCGATCGCGAATAGGTAGATGTGATCGCATAGTAGGAAGTAGGGGCACTGGTCAATTTAATACTATGTGATCGCAAGCAAGCAAACACGATCGGACTGTAGGGAATTTTATACTTCTGCGATCGCGAACCTGATTGTACAAACGCATTGAATAAAAAGTTGGGCAGGTCAAATGACACTATGCGATTGAGACCACTACTATGCGATCGCATAGAAGGAAACCAGAAGGTAGCATCAGTAGTGGAAAAATGAGGAAAATCGATCTGAAACCTATCCGAAACACACTCGAGGCCCCTCGGGACCCTGTCTAAATGCACGAACAAGTCTTATAACCTAACGCGGACTCGCTCGAGGTTTCAAACCACATAAAACACACTAAAACGATGAATCAAACCGAAAAATCAATGAAATTCCTCAAAACTTCTTTAAACATCAAATTTTTGCATTTAAAGTCCGAATCATGCCAAACGAAGTTCGTTTCATACCAAACTTCACAAATAACACATATAAATTATACCGAACTTGTACCGGGCTTCAGAACCAAGATACGGCCCCGATACCACAGGTTTCACATAACATTTCATTTTCAAAAAACCTTTATATTTTTCAGAAAATAATTTTCTTTAAAAATTTATTTCTCAAACTCGGGACCTCGGAATTCGATTCCGGGGGTACGCCCAAGTCCCATATTTTCTTACGGACCCTCCAGGACCGTCAAATCACGGGCCCGGGTTCGTTTACCAAAAACGTTGACCGAAGTCAACTTTATTCAAATTTCTAATACAAAATTATCATTTTTATCAGTTTTTCACATAAAGGCTTCCCAGCTACATGCCCGAGCTGCGCACGCAAATCGAGGTGAGATAGAAGGAGGTTTTCACGATCTCGGGACATAGAATTAGCTAGAATATACAGGATGACCTTTTGGGTCATCACAGTAAAATAGGTATTTGACAATAAAAAATTTAAAAAATTTAGCCGAGTGACCTTCTGAGTGTTATAGGCATAGTTAAGTGACTTTGTTGTTACAAACGAAAGAAACGTGACTTTAACAGATAATTTGGGATAGTTGAATGACCATTTGAGCAGTGGACTCGAAATATTCACTAATAAGTGCATGACATGTAGTTGCATATTCACTTATACTACTTAATTGTAGTTAATTAATGCATAATTTCGTTAAATCATTTGATCATAGTAAGTTAAATTGCTTTTATATGAACACCCATTATGTGGGTGAGTATTTACCATACCTTTAGACTGGATAAGTTTCGGTGGTGTATTCTTTACTTTTCAATGTCTATTTCTATATTTGCGTTTGGACAAAGTAATTTATGCACTCACTTCTATTCTGAAACTATTTACATTTGATTTCAATTGTTGGTATTTATTTCATTTACATTTGATGAAGTTCCAAGTAATTATCCCAATTACAAATCAAAGAGTGTAAAATCGGTTTTTCAAAAAAGAAGGAACAAGTCCATTTTACCCCTTCAAAGTCACATGTGGCTTGAACGTCAAGAAAATCTATTTGCATAATTAACCCTCTAGAAAGTCCCCTATTTTTTCCCAACTTGAGCGAGAAGAGAACTGCAAATACTGATTTGCTCCAAAAATGGAGTTTCGCACTGCTTTACGGAGATTGAACTCTTCGTCAACCCTTCTCTCCAACTTCCTCAATACAGGCAGCCCTACTGGTTCTGTTGCGCCGTTAAAATCTCGTTTTTCATGTTTCCCTTGTGGACTCTAACGAAGAAAGTTTTACTATCAATGCACTTGGAGGTTCCTTTCCGCGCTCTGATCAATTCCCTATTCAACGCGGTATATATCATCGTTTTTCTTTAATTCTCTAGTTTAATCCAATTTCATTTTGCAGAATTCTGATCCTTTTTGTTTTATTTTATTATCTCCTGATTGTACTTTTTATATAATTGTTTTATGTCTGTAACATGTTTTACGACGTGACTTTTCTTAATTAACAAGTACCGTTGTGATAGTGATGCGAATCTCTACTGAATGACTGATTCATGTTAAATTGTGTCAGTATTTTGATAAAAGGTTAAATTATTTATATTTTTATTAGCATAATATTGGCATGAGACGAGTTTAAATGAAGAAACGTGTCAACGAGGATTGATATAGTCGATCCAAAATTGTTTGAGATTGAGGCATAAAAGCTGTTTTTGTTTAGCTAAAAGCCTAAATGATGACGATTTTTTATATTTGTATCAGTATCACCATTCTTTACAATGTCTCAGAGAGTTGATTTTATTTTTAGAATTGGTGTGATGATTTTGGTAAATTTTCATAAATTCTGTGAAGGTGCATCTGATCAGTACATGGTATTGGGGCATATACTATTAACCATGCGTTTAGATATAGTATATTTAATAATTGTCATGGTTAAAAGTTTAAGTGGGAGATTGTTGGGATATATACTATTAACCATTAGTTTGGTTTGGATATAGTATTTATTATGGAACAATTATTTATTCAATTTTAATAAAATTTTAAATATATCATATATTCGTCTGTGTCCTTTACTTATATAGTAGATGATTTAGTGTATAGAGTTTAGCTTATACACGGAAGATTAAATCATCAGTTCTTATACGTATAATGTTTGAGTTCACAATCTAATGATGGAATTGGACAAACCATCATGGATGATTGTAGCACAAGATTAAATATAATTTATCTTGATTATGGGAATGACTTAATTCCAACTTCTTGTGCTAGTACATTTTGTATGTATTGAACGGACCAGTAGAGATAAGTATTTTATACTGACTTAATAAAATAAACTCTCTAACCATTAAATGTACTTATACTCTTAATCTTGATATAATTATTATTAGTTGTGTATATTATTATTATTATTATTATTGTTGTTTTGATTTATTAAAAGGCGAGATTCTTTCGCCATCAATATGCCTGGTAAATGGGATAATAATAATGTACATTGGCGAAGTAATAGTTAGTTGATGGAATCCATGTCTCGGTTTAGAGATTGATTATTATACACACAAATTGCCTTATTTTCTTTAGTACAATAAAATAAAACTCCATTCGTTTCCTTGGATATTCAATAAACATGCTCTATCCACTCTTAGTTCCAACTTACATAGCCGAAATTTTTCAGCTATTTTTCCTAGAATTTTGCCCACACGAAATAACTATTTTCGGGTATTATTTGAGTAACACAGTGTGGAACGTTCGAGGATCACGATTGTGCGGGTGGTGGAGATTCCATTGAGAAGTTATGGAATTGAAGACTCACACAAAAAACAGATATGTTCACGCTTCAAGAGGTAACCCGTGAAACCCCGTTTATGTTAGTTGTCTAGATTACATGTGATTTTGATACTGGGGTTGCTTCCGATGCATATAATAATCCATCAATTGGTATCATAGCTCACTCACATCTGATTAGATAACTAATTGTTTCATGAAACAAGAATAACGTGTTTATGTGCGTTTTTGAATTACATGTATATGTGATTTTCTGAAAAACTGCATTGTTGTTTAGTAAATTAACTGTGCAAAAATTTTGGGGTACTCTTGTAATCATGAGATATTTGTTTTATTATTGATATTTGATTGAGATTATCTGAATTTTTTTGGGTAAACCCTAGAAAAACACAAAACCTGTTTTTGACCGAATAGACGATATTTTCGGAGGCAGCGAACTTGACGGACTCCGATTGAGTTGAAATTTGGTGGTTCCATTGGAAACGACGTGATGAAAAAACATCACTATTAGTGAATCATGGTGTTTTTCGGCGTTTTGAGGTCCTTTGGACCATGTTTTGGGCGTTTTTCTATTTTCTGGAAATTATTTTTTAATTCGTTTTAATTTAATGGTGGTGGGGTGACTCCCCATGGTCCACATGATTAAATACTGGTCATATAATAGGTTTACACATTAGCTATTAGCAAATAGACGTATTGTTGTTGTATTAAATTCACTAATAGAGGTGTAGGATTCTATTGACTAGGTCTTACAAGGTATAATTGGTATTGCATGATGATATAATTATTTTGTAAGAAAGTAAAATCCTCTATTTGATATCCTGGATGACTAATGATTGTAGCGTTTGGCATATTTGTGCATAAAGAAAAAAATTTCAAGTTTTAGTTTATGTTTTCATGCCCTACGTGATTACTAGTTTTGGATTTTCGATGAAGATTTTTGTTCTCTGGTTGGAGATTGTAATTAAGAGAAATATGACGGTATTTCGTATGAGTTTCACATTATTGATATAACTCTTAAGTTATGGTCCATATTCTGCCATAAAATAATTTTATGAGCTATATGTAATTTCACTTGTAAATTGAGAATTTTAAGAGTAATAAATAGTTACCACTAAAGTGGTTTGTTTATTTGAACTCATGAAAATTCTTAATAAATTTGTACATGTGAAATTGTGTCTATTCATGGATTGAGCATTATGATTAATAAGTAGGATCCACAAAATGGTCTATTTATTTGAGTCATTAAATGTGCTTAATGTACCATGTGAAAATTATCCTTGATAAATCTACATTAGTGGTGGAGGTTCTTAACTAGAAAAAGAGTTTTATCTTTGGGTACTAGTGAGACCAACTCCACCCATGAGAAGAGATATTAAGTTTTTCGCCGAATGAGAGAAAATATAATATCTTAGGTTCTTCTGTATTTAATAAAAGGATAATTTATGCAAAAGGAGATATTTATGTATCCTAGAAATAGGAAGAACATAATATATGCCTTGAGCTCATAGTATAATTACAAGGAGAATTAAATCAATAACATATTTATTTTAATTCATGAAGTTATTTAAAACCGTTATTCTCCGAGTTGGATATAGGCTGGTGGTCATGAATTTGACGAACTCTAATTGACCTGAAACTTGGTAGGTTCATCGAAAACGATCTAGTAAGAAAAACTCACTGCTCTGCAGTGAATCATGCTGTTTTTCGACATTTTGAGTTCGTTTTAAATGGGTTTTCAAGCAGTTTATTAATTGAATTTGTTATAAATATGAAAAGTTATTCTTTATATATCGGCTATATTTGTGTTAAAATCTGAAACATGATGATTTAGCTTGATATGATATATAGCAAGAATGCAAATCACATGAGTTTAATCCTAAATATGTCAAAAATAATTTATTTGAATTTGGTCTAGTTTTTGGCGATCGTGATAATTCACGATCTCTGAATGACCTGAAATTCGGTAGGATCATTGGAAACGATCAGTTAAGAAGAACTCACTGCTATGCAGTGAATCACATCATATTTCGATGATTCAGGATCGTTTAGATGAGTTTTTGGAAAGTTTTGACGGATTAAAATGTGATTTACATACGAAAAATTATTTTTTCTATCATTTTATTTATGTCTAATCCGGAACATGATAACACATGTTGATTTGACATGAATTGGTATATGATAAGAATGTAGGTCATATTTTAAATTCTTAAAAAATGCTCAAAAGGGTAATTTTTCAAATTTGGTTGGAATTTTTGGAGATTGTGATGTTAACGATCTCCGATTGATCTGACATTTTGGTAGGTTTACCAGAAACAGCCCAGTGAACAATACTCAGTGCTATGCAGTGAAAAACGTTAATTCTAGCGTTTTAAGACTGTTTAAATGGTGTTTTGAGCATTTTTTTAATTATGGAACTTAATCCTCAAAAAAAAATTCGTGGTTGTGATAAAGTGGTGATAGGAATTAACCCCTATGATCACCATTTTTTATTTATAGTGAGATAATAAATTTACGCGTTGACGTTAGGTCTTCCTCCATATCGGATAAATTTATTATGAACTCACTGGATATAGTTACTAGTTATTGATAACTTGAATTAACTCTCTATCTGAGTTAAAGGGTTGAATCAATTTTGTAACTAAAATAATCATGATTATGTGGTGGTAGAAATATATTTCTATGGTCTTCCATAATTAATTTCAAGTGAGTAATAAATTTATGCGTTGACTTTAGGTCTTCCTCCATGTTGGATAAATTTATTGTAAGCCCACTAGGTGAAATACTAGTAATTGATATCATGTACTTACTCTGCATCTGAGTATACATGTTGGATCAATGGAACTAGAGCTATTAAAAATGATGTTCACTTGACTTAAATTAACAGTATACTCTCCATCTGAGTTGGGTCTGTTTTAATTTATTTGAGTGAACAATCTGGCATTACATATGTATATTGCATGAGTAGTTCTTTTCCCATCGAAATTTTCTATTCAAGATGCATGAATACATATATGTGTAGTGTGTTTAAGATTTTAGTATTAAATGGTTATATACAATTGTCTGAAAATAATAGTAAGCTCTCCATCTGAGCTGGTTCTGTTTCTTTCTGGATTGTATAATTCTTGCGTTATATAATATGATTTGCATGAATGATTCTTTTCCCATCAAAATTTATTATTCGAGATGCATGTATGTATATAAATATTGAATGCAGTCTGAATTTTATCATTCAGTGTTTTGACTTATTATGATCTATTTAATGTTTTATCTAAACTCCACTATGACTTTATGCAATTTGTCGAATTAATTGTTAAAATTTTCTTTTGGAAGTGGAAAGACATTAATTTAAAGGATGCAATATTTGTACCTTTTGTTAGAAGGGATTTAATTTCGGTTTCTGGGTAAATAAGAGATGGATATTTGTTTTAAGTTTCGAATAACTGAGTTATTGAGCTTGATAAACATTTTATCTATTTTGGTACATGAATGCATGACCTTATTATTATATATTAATGTCTCTCCTGAATAGAACAATATTAGTCTATCTCATAAGAGAATATGTTATTCATAATTGAGCAAACTTATCTACGCACCTTTGTCTAAGTCATATTAATCTGGATAGGATATCAAGTTGGTCAAGGATGGACCTTAAAAGTTCATTGAAAGTAGAGGCACTACCAACTTGTGGATCCTGTTTGGAAGGAAATTTGACTAAAGGATGTTTCCCTTCAAAAGGAAATAAAGCTAGTGATAAGCTGGAATGAATCCCTT
>ML379666.1:0-13118 GCA_005239525.1 Nicotiana knightiana | reverse complement strand
ATTTTGTATCCGACACATGAAATAAGTTAAGCGAAAGTCTAAAGGAAATAATCAATAAATTAAATTGTCAGTAATTTAATTTCGTTGATTAGTATCTGAATCTTAACATGAGGAGTTAAATAAGATTTAGTGGATGAATTTAGAAATTGAATAAGGAGTGCAATTACGAATTTTTAGTGGAATAATTCGTAATTAATTATGGTAAATATTAATTTCGAAAATTAGAAATTAATTCCATAATTGGAGCCTTGTTAATTAAATTTTGTGGTCCCTACTGTGCCTAAATAATAGGAAATAAAGGAATCATTTTTTGGTGGAAAAGAAAACCCAACAGGTTTTGGAAAAGGGTTTTAACCCTTAAAACTTGTGCTATAAATACATAAGGTTTTCCACCTAGAATAAGAAGAGAAAAAGGAGGCCGAAAATTTTAGCCATGGTGGCCGAAATTTTTCAGCTATTTTTCCTAGAATTTTGCCCACACGAAATTACTATTTCCGGGTATTATTTGGGTAACACAGTAGAAGACCGTGGAACGTTCGAGGATCACGATTGTGCGGGTGGTGGAGATTCCATGGAGAAGTTATGGAATTGAAGACTCACACGAAAAACAGATATGTTCACGCTTCAAGAGGTAACCCGTGAAACCCCGTTTATGTTAGTTGTCTAGATTACATGTGATTTTGATACTGGGATTGCTTCCGCTGCGTCTAATAATCCATCACATGGAAAACCCGTTCCAAATTTCTGGACCTCGAGGGTCATACGAGGCGAAGAATGTGGATGCGGGAATGTTTATGAGGATGGAAATGCCGGGTATAGCTAAAGAAGATGTGAAGGTGTGGGTTGAATGTGAGAATGTCTGCATAAAAGGTGATGGAAAGAAGGAATCTGAGCATGAGGACAGTGGAAGAACTTACAGTGCCAACATTGAGATCTGCTCGAATTCGTTTCAGCCTCAGTATATGGAAGCTGAGATGAAGAATGGTGTTCTTAGGATGGTAATACCCAAGTCCAAGACTTCTCAGGAGGTGACTGGCTCTTATGAGATAAAAGTTAAGTCTGCTTAAGAATATCATGTCATTGGTCTCATTAGGTGGATAGTAAAGTATAGATAGAAGATTATTAAAAGTACTTGCATACAGATACCTTCTTAGATGTTGAAAAATCAACTCTTGTTGAGTCATTTTGGAACTACTTTGCTGTTGAAATTTTAGTAACTCTACGGATTTTGTGATAACAATTGCTCGTTTAGCTTGATTTGGTGTCCTCACCTCACTGAGAGAGGATGTCGACGTGTTGATTAGAATTCTCTTGAGTGCTGTGCTGCTCTATGCTTGTTTTAGATATGTCATTGGAAATTTTTGTCACAAACTGTTTTGAGCTCTCTAACATTGATAGGCTGAAAGTGTTATGAGGAAAGACAGGCAGTGCAGCCTCAAGTCCAATGTACTTGAGGTAGCATAGGTTACTTCTGCTTAGGCATAATATATATATTGAAGTACTTTCTGAATACATAACATAGAAGACTGGTTTCTTTTGGAAATCTTTTGTGTTATTGAACATGATTGAGTACTTCAGGTATTAGTACTGTAAACCCTTTGCTTATACAGAAATGAAAGCTTCTCTTCATAAACTTGTTATTCCACAATTAACATAGTGAAAATCTGCTAATTTTGTTAATCAAACATGCTTGCTGGGAATCTTGTGGAGGATACTTTAAGCTGAAATGAATGACGTTATTGAGTTTCTTGAAGTTTTTAGGGACTTGTTTTAATAAAATCTCAACAGCCTTTACTGGTAAAATAAGTGCAGCAGCTTTCTCATAGGATTATGTTTTGTTTGGTCCTGCAGCCACTCTACAACTTTGAAACAATTGAACATGGAATATCTAGAAGTGTTTGTTAAATATTGGTAAAAGTTCAATTATTAGTTATCATCTCAGTGGCTTCTTTCTCTCTTCTAAGGCCTTAGCTAGGTTTACTGAATGCAAACTCAGTCTTTTTATAGATTGAATTGTGCTCAAATACTATCTATATGGGTATTTAGTAGTATTTTTTTTTCTGATTTTCTTATGATTGTAAAGCACAAAACTAAGGGTTAACTTGCACCTTGTTAAAGTGCATTGGTTGAAGAGTTCCTTTGTTGCCTTCCTCTCTTGAATGTTTGCCTTATTCAGGGGTTTTAATTTATAGTAGTACATCATTCAAGTTTTTGGTTTTGGAGACAGGTGAAACTTGCTAGTTCTATCACATTTCTATCCCAAATATTAGTCAGTTGCTCTTATCAACCTTTGGTACAAGTCTTGACGCTAAGATTTATACCCCATATTTTACTACTACACTGTACAATCATATCACCAAACTCGTCGAAGTTCACACCACTTTTAGCTGTGCTGCTTTGATTCTTCATATAAAATCAAGCAACAAAAGATCTAGAATAAGATGCATACTACAACATGGGTAAGACAAAAAAGGTCAAATGAATTGGGTTTCCAACAGCAAGAAGAACTAGAATCTAGGAAGAAGTTACCCACTGAAGCTGTAAGGTGAGTTGTGAATCTTGTTAATTGGCAACACCAGGCCAGTAAGCATGCCTTATGTTTCACAAATAATCTACCTTTAATATCATGAAGAGATTAGAACTACAGACTGCGGGGCGTAGAATATAGACCGACACCAACATTCATCAGAAGTCAACAAATTCAAGATTTCAAACATTTTCCACATAAAAAGCAATACAAACAAAGTCATAACAAGTTACAGTAGCAGAGTAGCTTAAAAGAATCAAAATGACCAGATTGCAAAATAAACCTGATGGCTACCATCTTGAGACATGAGGTGTAAATAATGTGCTGGGCCTTTTTTAAGCAATGTTTTCCCTTTCTTAGACCGACCCTTGCATGTGTATGTATATATGTGTGTCTGCGTGTGGATATGTGCACAAACTCTTCCTAACTTTTCTTTTCCTCTTAAGAAGTGTAGCTACTCAAATTTTCGATGTCGGTAAATATATTTTAACAAAAAGAAAGCTTACAACAGCGACATCAGGAAATGCGATCAAAATAGATGCCTTGTTTTTGTGAAGATTGAACCTTTGCATCTTTAAAATGTAAATTGGATATCGTACCAATGAGCTACCACTCAATTTTTATATGGGTGTTTCTTCCTTATATCTTTATCATGTGTCTCGAACGCCTCTTAAGGAACATATTCCAATCAGTAGACTACCTATTATGAAAACTCATACAAATTTTTCAAAATGGACCGTAATTATCGCACTTATTTTCCGCAGACGAGATCATACTTATCTCTAAAGTAAATAATACAAGCTGTAACACTATCATTGATACCCTTAATAACTTTATTAATTTATCAGGCCAAACTATTATTTTTCAAAAATCAAGAATATTCTTCTCGAAGAACTGCACTTATGAGGCCGAAAATCATATACTATCTTGCTTTAGCATGAATGAAGGACTAAATTTTGGCAAATATTTGGGTTTTCTCATGTTTCAAAAGAGATCAAATAAATCAGACTTCCACTTCATTAAATCTACTCTTTCTCGTTAAATCTATCCTTTTTAGTTTGCCTAACCATATAATGCAATACATTTCAATTCCTAAAAATATTATCAACAAAATGGAGCAATATATACGTAATTTCCTTTGGGGCACTACTCCCAAAAAAAGAAAATACACTTAGTCAACTGAAAAAACTAACTACACCAAAAAGTTTGGGAGGCCTCGATATACAAAGACTTGAATTAAAAAAATAATGCTCTGTTAGCAAGACTATCCTGGCGCCTCTTTCACTCACCCAATCAACTTTGGGCTAACACTCTTATCCAAAAATATAAGCACAAACATACAATAGGAAGGTTTTCTAATACTTTGCACAATATCATATTAGGCTGGGAAAAATGACAACTTGGAATCCAATGGCAAGTGGGTACCAACTATAATATCAATTAGATCTTTAATACAAGGTCTTATCCCTTTAAATCACACTACAAGGACTATAGCTACCTATAGAGCTCAAAATGAATGGAACTTGGCGGAACTCCCTTTTAACATTACAAGCCATTTAAAAAACAATATCAATAGGATCTACACTAATAAATTTGACACTATAAACTGGGTTTATCAAACCAAGGAAAATTTACCGTGTAATTAATGTACTCAAAGTTATTACAACATGACATAAACACAACAGCACACACACCACTATATAATTGGATTTGGAAGATTCCAGTACCATCAAAACTTAAAACATTACTATGTCTCACAATGAACGATAAGCAACCTACAAGACACTATCTACACCATATAGGTATAATCATAGACAATCAATGCCAAAAATATAAGAGGGATCAGGAAACTATTAACCACATGGTTTTACACTGTCCTAGCATACAACAGATGTGGACTGAATTAGAACTAATGGGTTATCAACCATATCAGTAGATTTTCACATCCTTCGGAATGGTTAAAGACTCTTATTAATACGAAACAAAATAACATGCCTTACCATATCAATAATAATTTTTTTATTTCATGCACATTATGGCACATTTGGATTGTTCTTAACAATCACAACTTTAATCGTACACAACACCCTATATCCACTAAATTAATCATCAATCAAGCGCTGGAATTTACTTACTTAGCCACAAACATGGAAAAAAATACACTCCTATAATGCAGCCTATAAAATGGATACCCCTAAACCAAACCAAACTACTATAAATTAAATATTGATGGGGCTGCATCATCAGTAACTCATAAAGCAGGTATAGGGGGACTCGTACGCGACTCAAATGGAGATTGGATTATAAGATTTGCAAGTAACTTTGGCACTGCAACCACCATCCATGCGGAACTATAAGTCCTCTTTCATGGGCTGGAATTGGCAACTTCTTGCAATTTGGTTCCCCTGGAAATAAACGTCGATGCATCAGAGGTACTAACCCTGTTAAAAAATGATAACGTCGTTTAAAATAATTTAATCGCTGACTGCAGGCACCTTCTGGACCAAATGCATAGCGTCACAATTGCACATACCTACAGAGAAGGAAATGAGGTGGCTGATCGTTTGGCTAAGGCATGAAACACTATGGAAGCTGCTGCAAAACTTACTGTTGAAGAGCCGCCGGATTTTGTCAACACCTTTTTGCAAATGGATCAAGCAGGAGTTGTACGATATACGAGGACGACGTGCAGACCAGCAGAACAAGCTAGAGACATGGAACAAAACACTTTTTTGATCTATGATGATGAACATGCAACCACAACCACCAATGACATCAATATAGTAGAAAACTCAATTGGGATAAGTAGTATCCATCCATGTAATAGACAACTATCAAACAACTATAACGACGATGCACATGCATCACCCTCTCTATAATAATTTTTGTTAAGTTTTATGTAATATTATCTTTCTCACCAAAAAAAAAAAAGGTCTCTTTCCTTTAATTATTTAAATATTATCCGGTGAAGATCGAACCTCCCAACTTTTATTAAAATATAATAAAGTACCATCTTTATAAATTATAATGTAACGTATAAATCAAACCAATAAGCTACCGCTCAATTCTTACATTGGTGTTTCTTTCTTTCTATTGTTTAAAAAGTTATCACTGAAGATCAAATTTTTGCTCCTTCCAAAATTATAGAGTAGCCGTCCTACCAATGAACTACCACTCAATTCTCAAATTGGTGATTCTTTTCTTTCTACAAATATTTTTTAAATTACAATTGTGATCTCTTTTTTGATTTCTCGGGGTATAGCAAACTATTGCATCCTATTATTATAAATCAAAATAATTTCAAAATATTATTACTTATAATTATATTTTCTATTTTATTGCAAAATAGATATTTATTTATACCTACAATTGAAACATGAAATACCTCACTTTCTCTCTCTTCCTTCTCTCTCTATCAGCAAGATTCTCAATCATCTCTCTTCTCCCTCAAATCAGCAGAAACGTCGGCGTCATCATCGTGGTCGACATCAGAATTGTTGTCGGCGTCAGAATCATTGGCGTCATCATCCACTATTGGCTCTTCCTCTTAGGCGAGCAGATCTAGCCTTGGCTACGAGAAGATTTGAGGGTCGAGTTTTTATTCGTCTCTATTTTTAGTTTTTATGCCGAAAAACGCCATCTCCGACGAACTTTCTTCTCTTCTTTGCTATTTAGTCACATATAATGATACTTATATTGTATTATGTACAAATATATTATATTTTTGTATAAATACATTATTTTATCGCATGTATTTATGTATTCCGAAAGTCTATATTTTTTTAATGCAACCGAATATCAGTATATTTTGTGATTTTTTGTTGTTGAATACAGTTGAATTGAATACGGTGAATTGAATATAATGTATAATAGTGAATAAAAATATATGTGAATTGAATACAATGTATATAGTCGAATTGAGTAGAACGATATACACCCTATTTCTTAAATTTTAGTTGTTTGAATACAACTTAATTCAACATAGTGAAATTGAATACAATTTAATATTGCGCTTTCCGTTATTAAACACGCATAATCACTATTTTTAGGCGGAGCACCTCACAGTATTTATAAATACATTCACGTGAATACATGGAATACAAAATAAATCAGCTGTAATCCCTATCTTTTAGGCGTATTACTTCATCGTATTTATAAATACAGTCGCGTGAATACATGGAATACAATACACTAGCAGCAAAATTTATGTAGAATCAATTTTGTTGAGTTAAATTAGGAGTGATACACGCTAATTGATCCTCTTTTCGTTATTAAACAATTGGATTCCCCTATACAACGAATACAGTCGTGCAGTTGGGTTCTCCTATTTTTTTAGGCGAATTTCACTACTGTATTCATGAATACAGTAGTGCGAATACAAACAATACAATCGTGTAATAACTAAATAGTAGCTATAGGAAATAATTATGTATATGGTAACTATAGGAATTTAATAGCCACTAAACAATAGTGGTTTCTGAAAATTCCTCTTGTTTGTTTGACTATGGGCCTCTATCTAAAATGTCTCAAAAGTACACAAATAGTCCTCAACATAAATGGTCTTGAATTTTTATCTGTACTTGCATTTTGAGCAAAATTTCAAATTTAATAAGTGCTTTCCCTCATTAACCTCATGGGCAATACTTTTAACTTTTTATGTTAGAAGTTCTACCCATGAGGCAAAGTTGTGGTCAAAAGTTAAAGACCATCCGAAAAAGTGTCATATTCTGCAATTTTAGTTATGATTTAAATGGGCCTAAACTTAGCGGTCTAGCCCAAAACCAAATCCAACCAAGTACATTTAATTACCAAAAATCCCCATCTAAAACCCTAAATTTATGAAAAAAGCACAAATCGAACTTCATCAATCGGAAATTATAACTTCTCCAATGGCTTTAAGCCTGAGAAAAGCAGCCGGAGCCTCTACACTGTTCAAATACCTAAGCCCCAAATCCCATTTTACCACCGCCCCACCTTCAATCACCCGCCTTTTTTCCTCCACTACCACCTCCGATTCAGATTCCACGAGCAAGGAGCAAAGCAACTCTCCAGAGCCAAGTAATTGATTCATCTGTTTAGGCCTTTTCTTATTTACCGTTTTATATTATGCGATATTTGCACATTTACATGTGTAAATGAGCAAATATTTTAGGTTTAATTAGTCAATTATTGACACATCAAATTATGCGCCGATTCTTTTTAGTTTAGTAAGATATTGATAATAGTATAGAAGTTAGTGTTAGATTTAGGTACTATTGCTAATTTGTCATTAAGGAATGAAAAAAAAAAAAAAATGTAATATAGGGCTTTGGTCTAGTGGTAAGAGCATAAGACGTGATACGTGGTTAGGCCCAGGTCAAGAGTCTCTTCGAACCCTGTTGCAGGCAAAACTTGGTATTTAAGTGGAAAAGGGTATACGGGAAGCTATTGCCACCTGCCTTAGGGATTTCTCTCTTATAAAAATAAATACCTGCACATGGTTCGTGTAGTCAATCCTAATTAGTTTGGGATTGAGCCGCAATAGTTGTTTTTAACCATTTATTAACTCCTATCAAAGTTGTGTTTTTCGATTTCCTCATTATTATTTGCAGTTATGGTAAAGGGTGCTCCGCAAGATATCAAAATGGAGAACCCATTTCAGTCAGCAGGACCTCCGAACGTGCTAGAAGTGGATAATGTGAAGGATGGTATACTTGTGAGAGTGGCAATGCCTGGTGTTAGTGAAGATGGGATTAAGGTGTGGTTAGAGAACAACACAGTTTACTTTACTGGGAAAGGAGAGATTGAGCTGGAAACTGAGAAATCAGGGAGGAAATATGGAGGGAGTCTTGAGTTTAAGACTGATTGTTGTAAAGCTGAGAAGGTTGAAGCACAAATCAAAGATGGTATTCTTAGAATGGTAGTTAAAGGTGAGATGGGAGAAGATTGATAGCTTTGAGTTTCTACTTTTCTTTTCTTTTTTGTTGATGTAATCCTTAGGCTTCATTTATGAAAGATTTATTAGGATTTGGGGGAAAGGAGAATTGGTATAGTTGGTCAAGTTGTTGCACTGTGAGGTCGCGGGTTCGAGCCGTGGAAACAATCTCTTGCAGAAATGGAGGTTAAGGCTGCGTACAATAGACCTAATTGGTCCGGCCCATCTCCAGACCCTGCGCATAGCGAGAGCTTAGTGCACCGGCCTGCCCCTTATAGGATTTGGAGAAATATTTGCTCAAATGTCAATGCTAGATGATGGTTGTTAGAATTTCTAATAATTAGGGGAGGGATTGCAAATATTTTGAGGAAAATGATACTTATTGTTGTGTACACCTTGAATCGTAGTACTAGCAGATTTTAAATTTTGTTTGTTGTTCATCGATTAGTACTTCTCGTGAGCGAACAACCTTTGATGAATACTTAGAGCGCCAATGAAGAGAGCCTTGGCATAACTGATAAAGTTGCTGCCATGAGACCGAGAGGTCACGGATTCGAACCACAAAAACAGTCTCTTACAAAAATGTATGGTAAGACTGCGTGCAATAGACCCTTGTGGTCCGGCCCTCTCTCGGACCTCGCATGTTATGGGAACTTAGTGCATTAGATTGCCCTTTGTTTTAGAGAAGCCAATGCTTGAAAATTGCTACAAGTTCAAGCCATATGAAGTTCTGATATTTGCTAACTCCTTAGTTTTAATCGAAGAATTAATGGACAAATTTTTCCTGCATAGATGAGTTTATGTTGGCTTCTATTTCATGGAGATGAACTATCAATAAAGATCCAGCACTAGATTAAATCTTCTTTTAGAACTTGAGCAGCACTGCCATTCTCCATATTTGTTAACAAATGTGTTTTATTTAGTTAACTGTTGAATTGATTCATGTTTTTCTTATCTGGTAGTCTTTTTTCTTCTCTTTTCTTTTGCTACTCAATTAGCAAGGAAACACACTTGCTTTAGGAGATCGCTTAACTAATGCATGTTAATGCGTTTAAAGATACGGGGCAGAGTACAAAGAAACTGGTTATTTTATACAGGAAAATAAAAGGGAATATTACAGAAATATCCCAAAAAAGTCTGAACTTATCGACCTTTAGCCATTAATCATAGACTTACCAAAATTAGCCAAGTACATATAAAAATTAAAAACCCAAAGAAATATTTTTTTTTCTCTAGCGAATAAGGTGATGAAATATATATATATATACATATACATAACCAGAATTCTAGATATTAGTCTTATAATCCTATTAGTTTTAGAATATAATACTACACATTAGGAATCCTACATGATTACCTTTAGGAATTCTATTAGTATAATTACTCTTAGGTTGTCTAATTAAAGTTGATTAAAATTTTACTTCATATAAATTATTTTAAACGAAAAGAGAAAACCATCGACTATCTAAATATATGGGGGCTGTTGTATCCGTACCCACTTTTTGTGTCACGTTTTGATTTATATCCGCTTTGTAAAAAAAAATTGCATCCGTACTCCCTTTTGCGCATAACTTCAGCATGCGGGGCTGAAGTAGCAAATGCAATCATGCAAACTTCAGCATTCTAGTAGACGGGCCTGAAGTAGCTAGCGAACTTCAGCTCTAGTAAATGGGAAACTTCAGCTCTAGAGCTGAAGTTTTTGTCTTTGTAAATGGGGAACTTCAGCATACGGGGCTGAAGTTCCCCAGTTATAAAGACAAAAACTTCAGCATACGGGCTGAAGTTCCCCCAGTGTACTCTAGAGTTGAAGTTTTGTCTTTTGTAAATGGGGAACTTCAGCATACGAGGTTGAAGTTCCCAAGTTATAATGACAACAACTTCAGCATACGGGGCTGAAGTTCCCCAGTTACAAAGACAAAACTTCAGCTCTACTCTAGAGCTGAAGTTTTGTCTTTGTAACTGGAGAACTTCTCTAGAGCTGAAGTTTTGTCTTTGTAACTGAGGAACTTCAGCCCCGTATGCTGAAGTTGTTGTCTTTATAACTTGGGAACTTCAACTCTAGAGCTGAAGTTTTGTCTTTGTAACTGGGGAACTTCAGCCCCGTATGCTGAAGTTGTCTTTATAACTGGCGAACTTCAACTTAACTGGTGAACTTCAGCTCAGCGAGGGAAAGGGGAGCTAAAGTTATTTAAAAAGTTGGTACAAATTAAAAGTTTTTAAAAAAACGGGTATAGGTTAAATGGGGGCGACCAAATAGGGTGCCCCCCGCAATTTTTACAAATATATGAGCTAAAACACAAAATCATGTAAAAGCATAAAAGTAAGAATAATCTATATCCTGCTTTTTCCAACAATAAAACTATACGATAACTTTTGCTTTCTTTGTCCTAATATTTTAATCATACAAGGTCAGGTTTGCCTCTATATTTTCTTTCATACCAAACTATTTTTCATTCTTAATTTTAAATCGATAAGTAATTTATTTTAAAAGTTTGGTTATTAAGTTATACTTTTCAATTTTTATAATTTACTACGGCAAATATTTGTACAATTAGTATCACCATTAGCGTAGAAAAAGTAATCACTACTAGGAAAAATAGTAATTATTTAGTCATGTAATCTTATTACTTTTTGGATATACTTCTTAAAAATTTATATTACTAATTTAATTTGAAAACATATTCTAATGTCCTATTACTAATTTAATGTCCAAAATAGCCCTAAAATATTATACGGAAGAGCTCATATGGAAAGAAAATAACTGCAATTACCTATTTTTTGGAATACAATACATTCTATGCTAATTATAAAATTGTCTATTAAATTCTTATTAAAAAGATATATGAAGGTTTAACAAAATCAATTTTATAAGAATCCTCTGTATTGTGCAATACAATACCACTCCATAATGTCCAATACCAAAAAAACGTAAAAGTAATATTAAATTAACTGCATAAAGAGTTGAAATTGAGAAAAAAAAATTCATAATATATATTTTTATACTATATTTGAACTATTTTCCTAATTAAATAATATTTTTTTAATTAACTTTTCGTGTAATAATACTCAATTAGTAAGCAACAATTAAGAAAATATTTAAGAATATAAATGTATGAGAGAGAGGAAAAAAAGATTGGTTAGAGTAAATACCAATAATGATTCTACAGACATAAATATATAAAAGTGAAATGTCATATCAATCTTTTACTATTTGAAAATAAAATTTATGTTGGATAAAATTATAATTAAGATTAAATATTCAAAACAAGAGATGAACTAATATTAAGATTTGAATCAACATAGAATAACTTTTTTTTTTTTATGTTAAATCAAATAATTAAATCTTTTAATTAATTATTTAGCAAGAGAATCCAATTCAATTATTTTTTAAATTCATCATATGAGTAAAATTCTTATTCAAGTTAAAAAAAAATCTTAGAGTACATAAATTTATTCCATAAAAAATAGCGTTACAATACAAAGTAAAAAGATTAGTATATTATTCAGAATCAAAATGCTATACAAGTATCCGAGGAAGCTCAATCAAAGCTAAATCCTAAATAGGAACAAGCTTTCAAGACTATATTACAAAGAGTTAGCTATGGTATAACGATATTATTCTTTGTAGATGCCTTCAGCAGATAGAAATAATATTTATATGTCATGCATTATTTGCAAATATCATATCAACAAGTATGGCATTAGCAATAATAGCAAGTGGTGTACCAATAACGATTTTATTGTGAGGTCACCCACTTTAGATTTGATATAGCTCTTCAAACAACTTAAATAACCGTCAGAAATATATAAAAGCAGAGAAATTGTGCTAAATTTATAATGAAAGCAAAATTAATAATATGGGATGAAGCACTTATGGCTAAGTATCAAACGATCGAAATAATTGCCCGAAGTTCTAGAGATATATTGGATATTAATAAACCGTTTGGTGGAAATTAATGGTTTGGGAGGTAATTTATGTCAAGTACTACCAGTAGTTTCAAAATCGACAAAACAAAGACTATAAAAACTAGCTTGCCAAAGTTATACTTCTGGTTTCAAATGAAAAAGATCAACTGACAAGAAAGATAAAGTAAGAACAGATCCAATATTCAGTGTCTTCTTGCTTCGTATCGAAAACGAAGAAGAACATCTAATAAAAGATGATTTGGTTCTTCCTGAACACTTGGTTATCAATCCCAATGGTAATAGTAGTGCATTTAATTAGAGAAATATTTCTATCATTAGATTAAAACGCAATTTGTGCAAATCGCATGATAGAATTAAAAAAAGATATCTTAGCTAGCAGAAATGAATATGTTGATCAACTAAATAAAAGATTAATTGCAAAATTTTATATTAAAAATAAAATATTTTCTGTTTTGATTCAGCAGAAAATGATACCAATAATTACTACCAAGAGAATACTTAAATACTTTAATACTAATTGGCCTTGTACCATACATGTTTGTTGTCAAGTTTATTATTTCCTACGTATGTTAGTGTCACTGTATATATAATAGACTAAGTTAAATTTGATCTTCCATTGTATATAGGTTGATTTTGAAGAAAAATATGTCCGTCATGCTACTGAAAAACTTAGATACCCCAAAATAGCTTATGTAATAGCACACATATGATATATAGAAGTTTTGACAATAACGTCATACATGCAAAAAT